>BGZK01003881.1:0-18428 GCA_005406025.1 Eumeta japonica
CATGTGGTCGGGAGGTTACTGCACAGTAGCTTTTTGTTTTATTGGCTTAAAATCATGTGTCCCACTAGTAAGTCACTTGGGAAAAATCTTCTGCAAGTATTTGCTGAAGTGTTTGTTTCCACTAAACCGAAACTTGCAGAAGTCTACTCAGAAGTAGTTAATAAAGTTATCACGACGAACTTGCTGCAAGAAATTGCAAACTTGTTTCCACACAACGTGCTTAGTACAGTGCACTCGGGATATAGTGAAATAATTAATATTATAATAATTAAAATAAAAATATTCATATAATTCGCATAAGCATTTTACCGCCTACTGGTAAGTGTTTAGATTGCTGCTTTAAAAATCAATTAAAAAGCCTGTTTTCGAGACACGGATATTCTGCTTTTCGAAATGTCTTTCTGTTAAGGCCACTTTTACTTAAGCGTGGAACTCTGGCTTCCACTTTGTTTTTGTTTTTTGTTTTTGGTTTTATGACTCTTTTTGTGGATTTTTCTACATCAAATCTCTTTGCAAGGATGATTTTTTATACCTTCACATACTGTGTAAGGGTATAGATAAGTTTGTGATTCCGTTTGTAATTTTTCAATGTTCATATCCGACCCTATAAAGTATATATATTCTTGTCAGCGTTATTAGAAAGTTATTTAAACGATGTCCGTCTGTAGTAGTTGAAACCTGTTTCTGAAAACCGTAAAACTAGAAACTTAATTTAAGCGCCAATCTCAGATCATCGATGCGGACAGAAATTCAGTAAAATCGGTTCACGAATAGCTGAGATATATCCGAAACACCGGAGGTATCTCGGAAAAATTTGCATTTGTATGGAAATTTTAAAATTTTTGATTTAAAGTATATTTTCGATTTGACTAAGACATTAGTGACGAAAAACGTCGACATCGGTCCACATATACGAGATATAGCAAAACCGATTTCAAAGAAATTAGACATTTTGGTAAACCAAAACAATTTTGGTACAGAAAATACCTGAAATATAAAAATATAGACGTCTGAAAGCAAAGAAAAATTTTTTGGATATAGGTCCAGATATAGCAGATATATAGCAAGAACCGATTTCAAAAGAAATGGAACTTATTGATTCCGAAATGAGTCTACGGCAGTAAAATATAGATTTTTAAACAAAAAAAGAAATTTGTTTTGGGCATCGGTCCATATATAGCCGAGATTTACCAAAACCGATTTTTCAAGAAATTGGAACAAATTGAACAAGACCACCTTTATTGCAAACAAATAAACTAATTTATTTTACATGGCCCATGTATATATACAGCCGAGAAATGGTAGGAAACCGATTTCACAAGAAATTAAACTTTTTCGAACCGAGATGGACTTGTGTATCGAATATTGATATTTGAAAGCAAGGAAACAAATTGTTGGACATCGGTCTATATATAGCCAAGATATGAAATTTGATTTTGCAGAGGTTAAACTTTGTGGTAAACCAGAACATTTGTTGATATCGAATTCAACCTGCGGCGGTTAAATATGGATATCTGAATGCAAAATGTTTCTTTTGAACACCGGTCCATATAGCCGAGTTATAGTGGAAGCCTATTGTTGGAGGAATTGAGCCTGTACGCAAACAAAAACAATTATTGGTGGAAAGTGCAAAATACGAACTGAAAACGATTTAGACACGTAAATTAAAACCATTTTTGGTGGCAAAAAATTATTTGCTTTGCTGAATATATACATAAGTGTATGTACATTGATGTTAGTTTTGTAAAGGGTATTTAAGATTCGGCCCAGCCGAATATTGCTCTCGTACTTGTTTTTTATTAATTTATACATACAGCACGTGTGAAGATCGAATTTTAAATTGAGTCATCTCATTAAATGTGTATTAAAGCAAGAAAAGAAAGCAGAAACAGTGAATATATACAAGAGAAATAACGGTATTGAAAAAGCTTTCCTATTTTGTTGTCAATCGTTATGCAAAACTATCTTCACTTTATGGAAGTTTGTGGAGTTCACTATTTAGAGTAACTAATATGAAAAATAGCCATTTTATTATGTCGTATTCTTATTACAAAGTGTTCAGTATACCACGAGTGCACTGTATTTTGCGTTATTACGAATGACAGTATACAAGTGTTTTGTAGCAAAATAAGCTTGGAAACAAGGCGAACTTACTACAGGCGACCTTTTTACGCGAGTATATCGTTAGATCTTACTGATCGAATGTCAAAATAAAAAATTACAAAAACATAATTGTGTGCAAAAAAACATTAAGCGTTGATTATGTTTTGATTAATCGTTGTTTATGCTTTGATTTTGTTCTTTTCTTTGAGTAATTTTGACAATTTACCGGTGTGTATTTTCTAATGCGATTACCTGTAGTGAATTCGCTGCCATGTTGAATTAAAAAAACAAATAAAACAACAACTGCAAAAATACGTGTTTGCATTGGCGTAAGAAGAAGGGACTGCGTCTATTTTGCTTACTCCAGAAAATTTTATCTATCTACGCTTATGAGTGCATAAATAAGAGATTGACCTCAAAAAAAAAAAATTGAACTAGATATAAGTTGACGGCAACTACAACGAAAATGACATTTCCCATAAGAACGTCTGTTTCATTTTCGACAGATTGTAGTCGGTAGCTGCTGTGTCAAATGTGTTTAAAGCTTAACAGTAATAAGCTGTACTACAAGAGCCGGACAAAAAAGCGTATTTAGTAGGAACATAAGTGAAATGTTTATTGCAATCATGTTATATGAACGCCATTAATTTTTTGTTTGATTTTGTATTTCCTTTTAAATTTTTCTCGTTTTAACGGCATTTTGATTGCTCATCAAATTTTACACCTGTGTTTTGTACGCATCCATTTACAAAAATAAACAAATTGTTCTCTTGTCATGATTGGATTTTGCTGACATGCGCAAAATTTACCGCCACTCTTTTACACCACAAGGTTGCCAGCCCAAAAGAAATTGCTCCATTCATTTTACAATATGGGTCATTTTAATCCCTTGCCATTCATTCATGCTCAATTTTAGAAGCGTTAATGTTTTCCTCAAAACACTTGAAGAATTTTCGGCAAAATGCAACCATCATCAAGAAATTAATTCCAATTGGAATTTAGTTGTCAAACTCATTGAGACGAGCTCGGACGGGATTTAAAACAAAATAAAAGTAATATACGAAGAATTATAAAATCGAATGAGAAGTGGAAGTGGTGGTGGTGTTTTGAACAACTGGCTGCACAGCACATCCAACTAAAATTACAGCAACAACAAAAAGTATGAAAATAATAATGTGTATAAGTAAAATTTTGAAATAAGAAAAATGAAAATTAAACAAAAAATTCACATAAAATTTTAAATCACCAAAACGAAACAAAAAATAATTTGTCCAACAAATAAAGGGTAAAAAAGCCCTTTAAAGAATATGAGTACTATTTGCACATGCATATGTATTTACGTGTGTGTGTGTGTGTGTGTGTAGAAATGATGTTAAATAAATAATTTTGCAAACTACGCAAGTTGTAGAAAATCAAAGGTAAAATTTAAGCAAATCTGAAAGTGAATAAAACATTTTCAAGGTGCGCGAATTACTAATAACGTCATTAAAATAAATTATAATAAAAGAAATACATATATTCACAAAATCGCGTAAGGAAACTTAAAAGAATCTAAATAAAATTACCTAAATACGTATGTACATACATATGTATGTATATTATCTATTACGAAAATTGTTCTAAAATAATAATTAAAAAAAAAAACACCCAAAAACAAAATTATAAAAATAAAAATTATGCTACTTGGTCGGTCTCGCGATTGGGTAATGGTAGGTTTTCTTGTCTCTTAGTTTGTTTTATTGACAGACAAATTGTTTTAAATGCATATACATATGTATTTATGTATGTGCGGTTGTTTGTGTCATCGTTCATCCTCCGTTCGTTCTATTTGTGTTTTGTTATATTTTTGGCTGACAAGCAAGCAGACATTAAGCGAAAACAAAATGTTGTAAATTTTTGTTTGTTTTACCCCCAAACACCCCTTTTTATATATGTACATACATACATACATATATATGTATACGTAGTATGTATGATAAAAATATTACAATACATGTGCAAATCACATATAAAAAAACAACAACAAATATATTGCTGTGCATATTTTCAAAAATAACGGCATGCACGTTTCTTCAGGGCTGCAAAAGTAATTGTATTATATTACTATTGTAAAAGTCATTGCATGGAAGAGTGCCAAGCAAAAATGCGGAGCAATTCTTCTAACTTCAGAATTTTCATTCAGTATGCACACAGTGCCATGTTAGAATATTTCTTCCCTCAGCCCCTTAAAATTACTTTTCGATGTTTTGTAACTGAACTGAGTCTCAATATGTCAGCAAATAGCCAACAATTAAATACATTTTTCGAACTATTATTATATACATAGTACATAATTTTATTATATAAACGGCTACTTATTAATAGGGATGCAATGATACGCCATTTCGCCCATCCGAAATTACTGAAATTAAGCTCAAGTAAAATTAACCAAATTTAAGTAGAATAATTCTTCTATTATACAAAAGAACAGTGTTTATTAATGAGCCATTCGTATCATAAAATTTCAATGCATTTCCGTTTCTAAAATTCAAATTTTCAAACTACAAAATATCTTCAATACTTATAATTTTACAAAAATAAAAAAAAACGATGGCATTCAGTTTAGTGTGGCTCAAGATTTAAAATTGATATTAATAAGCAACATATTGA
The DNA here is from genome assembly GCA_005406025.1 of Eumeta japonica. Classification (NCBI taxonomy): domain Eukaryota; kingdom Metazoa; phylum Arthropoda; class Insecta; order Lepidoptera; family Psychidae; genus Eumeta; species Eumeta japonica. The sequence continues at coordinate 4,753 of BGZK01003881.1, forward strand.
TTTTGAGAACATGTTAAATTTAAATTAACATTATTAAAACAACATTGCAAATGATTAATATTGAAAATTACTAGGCATTAATAAGATTATCGTTTAAAGAACAAAGTGTTCTCAAATTTTGCGGAGATAGACAATTTCTTAAATTAGTTTGACACAGACCTGCAGTCGAAAAACAGTCTCTCAGATGCGACAGAACTAAGTTCAAACATAAGTATTTTTCTTTAAATTTATGTAGAATAAAAAGAGAGGAAATATCTCATTATGTATTCTGTTTTAATTTTTATTCTGCTTTTAAAATGTTATTTTATAGTTGTCATGCAAAAGAAAGAATTGAAAATTTAATATTTTGTTCAAAAGATACAGCAAAAATCTGAGAAGTATCGACGTATCGACAGTAAAATATCGCCGATATCGATATATCGGAAAATTAAAGTACCGCCGATATATCGGTATCGGTTGCATCCTACATATTAAGTTCGGTGTTTTCTTAATTTCCTACTTTTTCCTTTTAGTCAAGAATGATATTTTTATAATCACAAACAAATGCTTCTAATTAAAAATAAAAATTAGGAAAGCGTTAAGCTCAATAAGTAGCTCGTTTATATACAAATAACAAAAATTATCAGAAATAAATATTCGATTTTGGGGTTTTAATGAGTATTAGCTTCTTTGAGCTAAAGGTAATTTTTAGTTGTTTTTCTATGATTTATAAATTTTATATATAACAATATTTCGGTATCCTTCCGTTAGCTTCTTTAGAATCTAAAATCCGAGAATTATAAAATGAAGCAACAAACGTAATAAATTCAGCCAAGTACGAGGCAGGCCCGTACTTTATACAATGTGTATATAGAAAATTTATAGTGGAGTTTATAGTACTTGAAGTTGTACAATGCTGCTACAACAACATCCAGTGAAAATTTCTGCTGTTTAGCTCTTATGGCTCCAAGGTTACAACTAGTTCCTAATTTTTTTTTTAAATATGGGCCTCACTGTAGTATTGTCGTCATTATTGGTTTTTTTTAATACTTGTTATTGTAGCAATACGGTCCCCCCGGGGGCAGGTTTGGTATTAGTGAGTTGCAACACATTGACGTTCTGCTATCGGTGTATAGAGGCTTGGGAGAGCCTCGGTCTGGTAATGGCGTACTGAAACTTCTGAGGAGAGAAGGCCTATGGCTGTGCTATAGGATTGCTCTTCGAGCCCTACCCGAGGGTTATAATATTGGTACCATGCGAGTTGGTGATTCCTAAGAAAAAACTCTGCCAACCGTGGTTGAGGTACCTATTCGGCTGCAACATGGTGGTATGTGGTGAAGTGAGTTTGTATGACCTGATCGCATATATGCATTAGGCAAATATGTGTTTGTGGGTCTGCAAAGGATCTTCAGGTGCTGTTGCCCACCAACAGACTGTCTCGAGATTCCTGGGAGCCGTCAAGTTAATGCATGATGCTCACTTGTCGGCTTCGAGCCACTTGTTCGGAATGCCAATCCTCTGGAAGGATGGAGCTAGCCCGAAACTCCTAAGTAAGGTGTCTGTGTATATTCCATTACAATATATCAAGTAAATTGCTACCTGTCATTGGCAATTATGCCGTCAGGTTAGACCCTAGAGGCAGGTACTGACGCAAATCAAATTCACATCTGTAGCAGTACGGTACAGCCACGTCTTGTGCAAATTTGAGCTAATTAGATTTTATGGTTCAAAAGTTACAGCTAAATTTTCTTAAAATAGGGCAACTGTTGTATGGGGGCATCCTTTAAATTTTATGTTGTTGTTTTATAAAAATTTTAGTTTAGTAATGGAGCCTGTTACGGATTCCGTTTGACTTTTCAGTACGGAAACCTGAAAACCACCCTTAACTGAAACAAACTTTTATTAAATATATCTGTTTTATTTATCAATAAAGACTGCTGCAAATTTCTTTTGAAATAATATGCTTTCCAAGAAAAGCATGTTTAATATTGACCTACAGACTTAAATTTGTATGATTTTTTAATTGCGTCTTATTTAAAATAAGATTTTTCAACCCAACCAGTTATTTCGCTAATGGTATGTATATCTTCGGATGTTTGCCGATCTAATAATTTTTAAGTTTTATGCAGCAGGCTGCATATTGCAAACATAGAATATACACAGCCATAAAGAGTCTGGGCTGAAAAACAGATCCTGTGTCATCGTAATTGTTTCTTAAGTGCGGTCAGACTTGTTTCTGCTGTTTAACCTTCGAGAGTTTTGCGTCTCACTCGAACTGGTTGATTGATTTGTCTCAATTAACTGTGCCGTTAGCGGTTATTTTAAGGAATTTCGTTGTCAACCAACGTTGCTGACACTTCTATGTGAAGGCATAGGACGTCCAGTCAGTCACAGCAACCAACAAATATTCTGTTAATACCATCTTGGGCATATGGTCTTGCGTACTCGTCCAGTATTGTGCATATATACTTTACAAATTTGTTTTACAGTATATTAAATAAATACATAAAATATACATAAATATAAAATAATAATTGTTTTGACGGCAGCTCAGCCACATAACCACCTACTTACATTACGCCCAGCTCTGCAACTGAATTTCAAAAATCAACCTTAATTCCTCTATTCCAAAGTTCCCAAACGAAGGTCTCCCCAAAGTAAGACAAGTTTCTACGTCAATATTATTCCTCTCATTTTCACCTCGCCAGTTTCTACACTGAAAGAAGAGCTTTTGCTATGATTTCGATGATATTTCTTCATTAATACAATTAAATTTCTCTTAATCGCTGATACACATAATTTTCATTCTTCTTAAAGTACAGCATAAGGGCTCTGAAAATCGTGTTTCCTCACATCGCTCAAATTATTCGTAAAATCTGAGTTTAAACTAAACCTCTTGGCCGATATTCCTGAAACTTTTAAAAGAATTAGGTTGTACTCTTGGATGAATTGTAGGCTAGGTTTACTTTAAAGCCACTTTTTCAATCTAAAAATCGCAAAGTCATTGCTTTATTTCAGCTTGACTCAAGTTAATAGTGTATCACTGCTAAGCACTTTTACGATTTTTAGAAATAACCAATATTAAAAATGTCATCCTCTTTAAAAGACCTTCCATGGGTCGCATTAAAAGAAATACATTTTCTTAATTTAAGGTATTTTATAGGAACGTACTAAATTTTAACCCTTTGGGAGCACTCTTTTAATTTTTGCCCCATCGCTATATGAAATCAAGACACTAGGTGGTGTACTTATTTACAACGTATTTCAAGGTTATAAAAAGCAAATTCTATTTTATTCACTGGATAATGTTTTGAAATTCTTTACATAACGCATATAACGGCTTTGTAAAATAAGAGTAAATAAAAAAAATTTCCTCACAAAACGATAAATTTACCAAAAATGTTATACAGTTTTAAACTGGCGTTAAAAAGAAAATAAACGATTTTCTGTTCAATTGCATTTGCATACATACATATTGTTACGTTCTTACCTTTTAAAAACATTTTGCAGATTCCTTTTATTGTCAATGAAGTAAAAGCATACACCTTTTCTAGTTACAGGCACTCCACTTTTGAAATCACTTTCGCACATGATGAAATATCATCAGCGTTGCCAGATGGCTGCTTCGATAACATACTGAAAAATTCTGCGTCCGTTAAATTCTGAACAGTTAGTGTATATTATTATTATATTAACTTCCGACCGATGTCGCTCTTGTTTCATGTCATTGTTATCTATTTATCTAGCATACCTTTAGGCGAAACTCCGAATGCCACGTTTATTGATTGCCGAAATACAATAGCACACATATTCGCTCTAACTCGTAATAATATTTACATATGTAGTTTTATGACAAAAATGGGTAATAAATTAAATAAAATTTAAATAAAAAATTTCTACATAAATTATAATTAATCACACACTTTGAAAATAGGAACAAATAGGTTTCCTCTTATTATTTTCATAAATTAGAAACAGTTGATGACTTAATTGTTTAACAGTTTTACAATATTCTGATATATTATTTTCTCATGATAGTTCTGATTTACCCAATTTTCAAGACACGAAACGCTTTTCGGTAAAATTGGCAGCCCGTATATTCCGACGGTAACGTGTTGTGAACCGAACTAATATCAAATCTGTTTTCACCAATTATAAAATTGTGTCACCATTATTTTTAAGCAAGTATCTAACTGTTATCCAGGTGCGCTTTCGCATCCCTGTACCTGCAGTCGTTTGTGTATTTCGAAATCGAAACAGCCAAACACTTATTGTCATGCAAACCGATTCAATGTAAAAGTAGTTTTCTGTTTTGCTTTAATTAAAATTCATGTGTGAATGAGATCTGTGCGGGGTAAATCGTTGTTATTGTATCTGCCACAATAAAATAATAACAAAAGTGAAAAGTAATAATTGCAAAATAAGTTTATATTTCAAAAAAAAGTGTAATATTTGTGTTTCGTTGCTTTATTTAGAAATTGTATTCAGCATAAACAACAAGCGCTAAAGAGATGTCATATAATATTGGCGTTCATTCAACAACAAGCAGTTTTTGAAAACCAAATTTCTATTTGCAATAGTCAACCATATTAATTATTAAATAGGAGGTAAGTTAAAAATACATACAAAACAAAATTGTTTCCATTTACTTTACACTTAAGCCAAAATTTATTTGCTTTACGTCAGAAGTATAAACGTATTTTTAAAAATTTTTTATGCTTTATTTAGTTTAGCTCTTTTCCTTAAACAAAACAACATATTCCTTAAGTAGCCTGTTTATTTACAACCCCCTCCCACCGCTACGTAGTTTCATGGCTTCATTAAAATAATTCACCTCTTTTGAAAGGAACACTCTTTTTCATATATGAGAGAGTACAAAATAGACAGACTGAAAATTCAAATAAAAATTGCAGTAGTTGTAAAAACTATGAAGAACAAGCATTAATGTCCTTGTTGCATATGTTTATGGAGGGGGGAGTGGGATTGTTCTGCTTCATATACTCAGCAAAAATGAAGATAACTCATCATTTTAATGGCAAAGTGTATTGCAATAACTCTCAGGATAATTAATCGTTAAAAATGGTTTGATGTAATCACTTTCTGAAATTTATTTTCAGCTCTTTTATTATTTGAAATGCAGTACAAGGTTTTGTGTTTCTCTTTCATTTTACCCTCCAACATAAGTTATTTCAAAATCATTACGATTTGATTTAGTCAAGCTGAATTGCCATGAAAAAATCCCGAAACCAAATCAGCCTGTGTGCAAAAGGACATCCTTGGCATATAACAACCTATTCACCTGAACAGCTAATTTTGAAAATGTCACATCTATCACATTTTAAATCTGGGTATTTTTATAAGTCATGGCTTCGGACTTAAACAGAATCACAGATTCGTAGATTCAAAACAGAAGATTATTATTGCATATGACAAATTGGTTTGTTGGTATTCTCATAAATAAATGGGTTTTCTTCTAATAAATTTTTTTTTTTTTAAATTAATTTAATTATTTATTGAATCTTCATAAATTGAACTAACAATAAGTTTGCAAATCTTAAATCTACATACATAATTAATTAAGCCCGACCAATATCAGACTTAACGCTAAGGTCTAATATCTTTTTCTAAAAATAAATTAGCCTTAACAACTAGAAACCTATATTCGACAGGTCATCTCAAACCTGACGTTCACGTACACACAATTAGATATTACATAACAGCAAAAATAAATTTTTGACACCAAAAATGGCTTTAATTCGCTTACGTGTCTAATTATTTGAAAATCGGTCTTTAAAATCCGTATTTTGATATCACGCGTACTCTCGATACCAAAATAGTATTTATTCGCATATGGGCCCATATTCTCGACATATGGGTTTCGCTATATTTCGGTTATATATGGCTGATAATGAAAAAAAACATTTTCTTTGCTTTACCATGTCCAAAATTATAATTTGTAGCGGTATATAATAATATCGATGTTTTAAGTATTATATACCGATATTGCAATACACCATCGACATCGCCATGTACTAACAAAATTTTTCCATTTTCTCATCACTTTTGTTTGGCCCTCTGGTGGTTAGCGTGCACGAAATGTCAACATAAACTTGCAAAAACAGTAACTAAAACCACCGTTAATTTAACAATATTTTGCCATCTTATTTTATTACGGGCTTACACGGTAAGACAACGCAGATGTTCCAGCTTTTGGGATGGAGCTGAAATTTAAGTTTTTATGTATAAATGTTATCTACGCATTCAAAAACGCATTGGTTTAAGATTCTTTGGAAAAGGTATCAACTGGTTTTGTTTACTAGGCGGACCTGTTAACGAACTAGAATTTTATTTGATGAAAAAAGTTAGTTAGATAATAACATCTGGCTGCTTAAATTAATTTGAAAATTTTTTTTGATATCGGTCCATATATAGCCGAGATATAGTGAAGATCGGTTTGTTAAGAACTCGGATCTTTTGTGACCTAAAACATTTTTTGGTGAAAAAATGCAAGTTAAGTAATAAACTATGGCCATTTAAAATTAAATTTATAAAATTTTTTGATGAAGGTTCACATAGAGACGAGACAAAGCGAAAACCGATGTCTTAAGTCGGACCTTAAAGTGAACCAAAATGTTTTTGACAAATTTGACCTGTAACCGAAGTAGGCCTTTTTGGTCAAAAGAGGTAGATGTGGTAATAAAACTAGTCAGCTGGAATGAATTCTTACTGATATGTTTTCACTTTACTTAAAACAAATTATATTATCATTGAAATTGTGTTTTGGAATGTATTGAAAAATATTAGGGTAATTCACACCGAGTCTGTTAATCCGGTAATTTGTTAGTTGGTAATTTGTTAAAACACTTTACTGTGAACACACTTTTTGTTCTATCTCAGTAGTGCGGTAACTTTTGCTACAAAACAGATGATTTAAATTTATAAAAAGCAAAAATGCCTCGAGAAAGTGCAAAAACAGAAATAGTAAAAAATTTAATTAAAAATTCTTTGAAGGAAATAAAGTTACCGAGTAACAAGAAAATTACCAAGCTTGTTAGACTGGTACTTTGTTACTCGGCAGTTCGATAATTTGTTAATTTTACAAAAACAAAATACACGTAAAAAACTATCGAATAACGACTAACGAATCAACAAGGCCGGTGTGAATACCCTATTGAAAATTATTAATAATAAAAACTTGGACTTTGTAATAAAATCTACATACTCTACATTTTATATATATTATAAATACATATGAATAAATTTTTTGATGCATTAATAGTTGGAGGATATCAAAAATTCGACCCGCTCGAATATAACGTTCCTACTTGTAAGAAGTTGTGTTAGCTCTTCTTAGGGTAGCTTTTCCCCTAGCCCGATTTCGCCCATTTACGAGCTTAGTCTTCTCTCCTCTACCCATACATCATATGTACCTAATTTCAGCAGTCTAGCTCTTTTTCTCGGACTGTAGAATGTCTTCTACATACAGACGAATGAGCAGGCTCAGATCATCGTAGTTTTTATCACTGATCAAAACTATATATACTCTATAGGTCTCAGGTGAATATTTCCTGTGTTAACAAAGTAAATGTATTCACCACTTTATGGTTGGAGGGTATAAAACACAAAAACACAACCTAACCTTCTTATCCGATTTTGGCCACATGCGGGTCATTTATACAGCATTACTTTTTAATTTTCCAAGTCTCCAAAAAAGGTATGTTTAGGAAATGGTTGCATGAAGGTGATATCTTAGGCCGTGCCACTAACTCAAAAATTTTACGCGTGACAAAGGATAAAGGACAGTGCGAAAAGCACCAAGTCGACAACGCTGGTTTAATGCCTTGCACTCTCAAGCTTACACTGTGTGTATGCGACAGTAAAATTAAAGTAAGATTAAGATTTTTTTAGACTGGTGTAGTCCTGGAGAAGTGAGGAAAGCAGTATAATGCTGGTTGGCATGCACGAAATGTCAACATAAACTCCCAAAAACAGTAACTAAAATCCCCGTTGATTTATTAATATCATGCCATCTTATTTTATTAGGGGCTTACGGTAAGACAACGCAGATGTTCCAGCTTTTGGGATGGAGCTGAAATTTAAGTTTTTATGTATAAATTTTATCTACGCATTCAAAACGGTAACTTCGTTTAAGATTCTTTGGAAAAGGTATCAACTGGTTTTCGTTTACTGGCCTACTACTAATTTTGCTGAATACTTGGCAGCCTCCTTTCAGCAGCTTTGATTCTGTAATTCCAATCCAAATTAAAACATCTGCTTATCTTCATTTATTTGCATATTTAATCAGCCTTGACCCATTTTTTTTTTAAATCGATAAAATAAATAAAATTAATTGGGAATGAAACTTGAATGTTCACAATAAGAACAACTTTCGAATGCTTGAAAACTCTTTAGTCATATTGATCTGTTTCTTTTTAATGAATGCAATTTGTAAAACTTGATTAATAAATAAAAAGAATAATCATTGCGTTTTTAAGATAACAATTTATTTTTTGGAAATTATTTTTATCAGATTGTATTAAATTTTAAGTCGGTAACATCTGAGCCAGAGAAATTTATTTGTATCTTTTTTAATGCTTATGACTGTCATGTCCTCCATGACCACCTTCATGGCTACCTCCGTGACCATCTACATGGTGACTTCCGTGACCATCTCCATGGTGACCACCGTGGCCATCTCCATGACCGCCTCCGTGACCATCTTCATGGTGACTTCCGTGATCATCTCCATGATGACCTCCGTGACCATCTCCATGACCACCTTCGTGACCGCCATGCCCTTCATGACCATGATCCTGATCATGATGGTGGTAATGACGTGCTACACGTACATGAGTATCTTCATCAGCACAGCTCATGCCGATTCCCAGCAAAAACAATACAAAAAGTGCAAACAATAACTTCATTGTTACTTGATTTTTTAAGACCGATTAGAAATAGATGATATTGGTTTGAAAAGTAATTCGATTCTATTGATTCTTTCCCAAAAGCATTGATATTTTATAGTAAATGATTGAGTATACATCAACTCAAATCTGTTTGAAAAATTTCTTTCAAACGTGTTTACTAAACGAGATCAAAACCAGGCATTCCAGAATTTTCAAATAAATTATATTTGTAATAAAATTAATTACTTATAATTAGGGGCCGGACTTTATACAATTAAAATCGTATTTGGTGCACATAAAACAAACAGCCAAACTCAAAATTACGCCAAACATATTGAACACAATAATTTTAACAAAAAATATAGAAATAAGAAAAAAAAGAAAAATTAATCAAAGAATGCAAATAAAAAGTTCAATTAACACAAAAGAACAAAACGAACCCATAAGTCCAGTCACTTAAGAAGGCCGGTACGGAGGTCTTAAGGAAACTTCCGTTTGAAAAATAACAAATGTCTCTACACGGTCAGAAAATTGCGCTGCTTTGTATAGAGAAGTTTATTTAAAAACAAAAAACTAATGTTAAATTATAGACAGCTAGAATTCAAACAACTGTTAAAGATTCCTCGACCAGATATATGAGCAAATGTATGAGCATTAATTTTTATTTCAGTTCATCGAATATGTGTCCACTTATAGCTTATAAAAATTTGAATCGGTGTGCGTAAATTTCCTGAAGAACTCTGTACCGACCTGTACTGGCAGAAAAACTAGTTTAAATTCGCTTACATGTCTAATTGCTTAAAAATCGGTTTTTCCTATATCTCAGTAGACTGATTCGTGAAATTCTTTTACTTTGCTATAAGGCTGATTTCTCGAATAATCGGTTTTCTTTATCTTACTTATTCCAAAAAATATGTGCTCTTTATGTCCCAAAGAATGTTTCAGTACAAAATATTGCTTACTAGGTTCTCGGTTCCACTTTTTCGAGATATCGGTTTAGCTATATCTTATCTACATACATATATGTGGACCGATGTAAAAATAAGTTTTCTGCACTATCTGGCACCAAAAATTTGCATATAATTTTTGAGGTCTTGCTATATATATCGAGCAAGGAAGTGTTCTGGTTCACCTAAAACTGCTATTACTTCAGAAATCATTTTAGCTGTATAAAGACTGATGTCGAAAAAATTTTTTGCTGAATCCAATTATCAGCTTTAAAACAAAAACTAATATTAACATTTTCATACAATATACTAATCTCTTCCGAGGTACCTCTGGTTTTCCAGTTATATCTCAGCTGCTCACGTATCGAATTTACTGAGCTTAAATAGCAGTCTGTCCCTACGATTGACTGACAGACTGCCGTTTAACTTAAGTTTCTAATTCGTGTAGTTTCTCTGAATCGTTGCTCCAACTTAATACAGACAGAAGGGCATACGCTCAAATGACTATTCTATCAATGCTGATCCAGAACATGTATACTTTATGGGATCGGAAATGGAATATTGAAAAATTGGCAATCGAATCGAAAACTTATATTTATATATCTTACGCAGTATGTGAAGGGTATAAAAATTGAAAAACAATAGAATATTTTATATTTTGTAGAATATTTATGTTTTTAATTTATTTGTTCATACGCTGTCGGAAATTCTGTTAACTTAAAATTACGTTAGAGCTAATTATTTCTCAACTAGTGGTGTTTGGCACTTGGATTACTTTTATATGGATTTAACTAACTATTTGTAAAATTGCGATGTCCTAGGAAGTAGTCAATTGCCCAACTCTGCATTACTTTTAATTTTAATCACATAGCAGTTAACTTAAGGCTAACTTCTTCTAGCTCGCTATAAACCAAATACTTTAGAAAAGCAACTACCAATTTCTACTCTATAAATTGTTATAGTGTAGAACAGTTAATTAAAACTTATTTAAATCTTTTCTGGGTCCAGGAGATGATTGTTGGTCAATCGACCTTGTTCATTTATTTATTCATTGCGTAGCAGTTAGCTTTAAGTTAGTTCATACAAAGCAACTAGGGTTTGGTAATTTTCGGACTTTTTCATTTTCTAGGGATTCCTGTGAAAATTTTAAAATTTTCTGGGATTCCTGAGAATTTCCGGATTTTATTTTCTTTTAAAACAAGGAATACATAACAAAATATTCTTCTTTCTTTTTTTTTTTGTTTTTGTAAAAATTAGTTTTATTTAAGGAAGTACACTGAAAGCAAAAAATAAGGAACAAAAAAACAATAATAGTTTAACAATTTGAGATAATTTTAAGCTAAAAATAAGAATCATCCACAAGATACAATTGTCACTTAGACAAAAGAAGGAATTAGTAATTCGATTGACAACCGGCTTCGAATTTTGTTGGAAAGTTTCTAGATATCTTCTTTAGTTCGAGTGTTGCTTGCCTTATACTAAACAAATTTTTCCTTCAGCAAACTGGCACGATTTGATTTTGGCTGGAGATATCACTATGACTACTGGACATATCTGAAATAGATTGGGCAAATAGGCGTTTATATGTATATTGGTTCAGCGCGCAATTTCAGCGAAGTTTTCAAAATGTAAATTTTAAAAAATTTTAATTGGGAGTTTTAAATAACTTTTAATGCTAACATTTTATCACTATGTTTTTGGTAAATTTTTTCAGAAAATGGTGTTTTTATTGGTTGGCTGATCAAAAATTGTATTTAAAATGGCATCTGCTACTAAAAGATTGGTATCTCTGCGATTTATTGCTTGACTGGCATTTTTATAGGAATTCAGAACCCTCATTAACGTAACCAGAGCGTGGTAAGCTAAGGTCAATTAATGCCTTCTCTATAGCATATTTTGTCTTCAAAAATGAGTACAACACTGTTTTGTAAAGGAAATTCTGTTACGTTTACGTCTACGTCTACTGTAACAAACTTGGCTCTTTTTACTGATTATTGTTGCTTCGATGCAACTTTCCGGGAAACTTATATATACTGATTTCTTTAAAGCTTTCTGGATCAAATATCACATTCTTCATTGCTGCCCAAGTTGAAACTGATGAGGTTTCATTCTAATTTTTAGCTTGGATCAAGTCCTATTTATCAAATAGATTATGTTTAGTTAATATTGAGGGACAATTATCCGAACCCAGTTTTCAAATGTCTGGAGTACCTCTGGGTAGTATATTAGGTCCGTCGTTATTTAGTATTTTTATTAATGACATTGGAAGTTGTTTCCCTAATTCAGGATATCTGTTATATGCTGATGATTTGAAGTTCTTCACTAAATTGCGCTCAGTGGATGATGCTCGTGTCATGCGAAATGAGCTTGATAATCTATATGACTGGTTTCACTCTTAGTTAATGTGTGCATATATCTCCTAATCGCTCTTTGCTTTCTCGAGTGGTTGAGTTTAATATTAATGGTTCGTCTTTAACTAAATCTAATTCTCAATTGGATTTAGGTGTTCTGTTTCATAGTTTCCCGTCTTTTGCTGCTCATGTTGAGTATATTCTCCCACAGGCATATAAGTTGCTGGGGTGCAAAATTAGTGCAATTTCGCAGACCCATACACACTTAAACATGCCTGTACGTCATTTATTAGGTCTAAATTGAAATTTGGAGTCCCCATGCTGCTAATCTTTCTGCTCGTGTTGAAAGACTTCAACAACCTTTCATTAAACTTGCTGTGCGTTTGATCCCATTCCTCTGCTCGGTTTCTTCTGAGACGAAGTGTGTTGGGGTTACGTACATTTGAATCACGCAGAGCTGCACAGTCTATGCTCTTTATGTATGATATTATTAAGGGGTCTATTGACTGTCCTGCTATACTATGTTTGATTTACCATTTCATCCTGCAAATTGTGCACGAAATGGCACATCAACTCTTGCTTTTATTCACCTTAATGATATAAATTTTAAGTTGCAAAGAGATTCTAGATCATTTGTTGAATTTGAACCTGATAGAACTGATAGAGTTTAAGCATATGCTTAATACACATACATGCCCTACATGTACCTTGTTAAACTTACGTATTTGTAATTACATATTAGCTTAAATTATATGTATATGTGTTATATCTGAGCCTTAGTCTGTAACAATTTATTGTCATAGACTGAAATAAATTAATAAATTATACAAAAAAAAATTATATAATCGGAAAAATTGAATTTCAACGAAATTAAAAGTGAAAGAGGTGAAAAACAAATTATTATCATATTAAATAGTAAATCAAATTGTTCCTGTTTTTCGGGGAATTCCACGGAAATTCTTAGACCCCAAACCCTAAAGCTAACTTAAAGTTAGTTTTTTTTCTAGCTAGCTAGCCACTAAATGGTGGGATGAGTATTTTATCATATAAGTGTGTTCTTCCTTTGAATCAATTTTGTTTGCTGTGAAATCCCGTGATGATTGCTTGTCTTAATGACATTTTAGCATTATGAAGCTTGGCAAAAGAAGATGGAATTATTCGGCGTAAAGAATTCCTGCAAGAAAAGCATCACAATCTTAAATAGTTTGAAATATCTTAAATATTGGCATTGAAAAGAATTTCATTCATCGCTTGTTTATGTGCATTCAAATGCTTTGACGTTCTTTTCCAATTTGCAAATTAAGTAAACAAAATGGTGTCAATTCCATCAAGCAAATTGATTTCAAAATTATTTCACATTTCAGTAAATCGATAACTAAAAATAAATAAATAATTTCATTTGCAAAGTGGTCTTAATGTATTTAGAAAATTAAACAATTATTTTGTAATTTAATCCTATTAAGTGTTTGTATGGATTTATTTCTGCATTTTAT
>BGZK01003882.1:0-18424 GCA_005406025.1 Eumeta japonica
TTTTTATCTAATTCCATGATGGCTTCTTGGCAAGATTTCGTTTGTCTGCTTCATGTTTTCTTGCATTTCTAATCTAATTTGCTGTGTTAAAACATACACACGCTCACAACATGGCTTGCTAGATACAGAGGTGGCTGGATGCCTTATTTGTGGGGCAGATACGAGCTGCAACTGCACTAGTTGCAGAAGGAAAAAAGTGAAAGAGTAGTCAATGTAGTTTAAAAGTGACTTATTTTTTTCTAATTTGCATGTATTTGTTTCTACTACATACTTGTTTTTATATTTTGCATTATTTTGTTTCCTTCTGTGCATATTTTCAGCCAGCTGTTTTGTTTTTCTTTTCAGTTAGAATGAATAAACATACAACGAGGTGGGTGCAGGGAGTTCCTTATCTTATTCATTTTTTTAATTGTCTTAGAATATGCTAAAAATAAATTGGAAAATTAAAATGATTTAACCAAAAACAAATACCATTTTATATTAAAAGTTAATAAGAGTCTTATAGTATATGCAATAAGCCGAATTTTAAACTGGTTTATCCTCATACAGGGAGCGATTTCTCTGAGCTGGGCATTACAACAGAATCCCTGGCAATTTCGCCCAAGAAGCCAATGCATTCATGGATTTAAGTTATTAAATTTAAAGTAATATTTTAAATTTTCTTGATAATAAGACTGCATTTACCACCCTCGTAGTGCAAGCACAAAAACATGAAAAAACATGTCTTACACATATTTAACCCTTCATTGAATGGCAAAATAATTTTATTTCTAAAAGCGGTTTAGTGTTTTGTGTTCAACATTTGGGTAAAAGTTTTGCGGTAAAACAGTTAAAACTAAAAAAGATTAAAAGTTGAAATTAATTACAAATTAAACTTAATTACTAAAATTTTTCTAAAAGAGTAAAAGAAAAATTAATGATGTTTCTTACTCTCTAAATCTTTGAGAGATTGTAAAAGGCTGAAGAAAAAAAAATACTCGAATTTCTTTTGAATTACTCTGGAATATTTCGTAAACGAGAATGAGCATAATTATTTCCAATTTAAGGACATAAAACAGCAACTTAAGCAAACTTCAGACTTCATCTTGATAAATTTCCTATACATTTTTTTTATTAAGAGAAAGTGCTAAAAGTGCAACACTTTTAAATAAAGCAAATTTATGAAAATCATGTTGTGCCAGCACAAATTATTGCAATCGGATGCTGCTGCTGCTGCTCAACATCAACAATTAACACTAAAATCTTTGTCACTACCCTGCCAGTATAATGTGAAACCTTTTACAAAAAATTATCAGCAAATCAAAGAAATTGATAACCATCAATCAGCAACACCCATAAAGGCGGCTAATAAATATCAACGTATATCCGAGCAGAAAGCTAAAACTAAAAATAATAAGAAATTATATAAATTTTTAAAGAAAGGTAAAATTATATTAAGTGGAGTAGAATATAAAACTTCTTTTTTTTTTAATTATATAACAAAGTGAGAAGCCTGCAATTTTAAATACTAATTAGCAGAGACATAAACCTCGTTATGTATTTAACGCTCTTTTGCTAAGAAACCTAAATAAAAAGGAAGCCCTGTCAGCTCATTCTGTTCAGTGACTAATTTTAAAACTGTATGTGCTTCTAGAGGTATATGGAAAGTTCACATTTCCTCATTTCGTCACGCATTTGTGATGGGCGTTGTACAAAATCTTGCTATCTTTGCAGTAATGCTCAGCAAGTTGATGCAATGCATTGCATTTAACATGTTGCTGAACTAGTGACATTGAAAATGCTAGATTTGCATTTGTTTAATATTAAAAAATAACTTTAATCTTAGTAGAAACACTAAGATTTTGTGGTAACAACGATCTTTTATATGTGATACCAATATGAAGATCTGTTTTAATGCCAATACATTTGGCCTCGATTTATTGGTAAATCTGGTTGAAATTTTAATTTCATTCCATATTTTAGGTCGTTGTCAGTGTTTCGCTTTAACTTACCAAACATGGTGTATGTCTAGGGTTATATATAGATAAACATTGCTCTTTAAATCCATATGGTCGCGTATTCGTTATAGTAATTTATCAAACTCTGAAAGGTTCTAATAATTTCGAAAAAGCCATTCTTCATTGATATCTCGCCAAATCATTAGTCAAGACACTATATACATACATTTGATGTAAGAATGATTAAATGGTTAAATTTATTTGGATGCCATGATATATTATTTGATTTTGAATTAGTAAAATGTTTCACTAAAACACATATGCTGGAACAAATTGCAGTTTCTGATTTGTGTTTAATATGAGAATAAAATACACAAGCCACAAAAATTCCCAGGCACAATTAACATGGTAAAACGTAGATTAAATTCATATTAAATATTTGCAAAAATAATAATTAAAAACTGTTATTAGTTACTCTTGTTGGATATATAAAAATAAAATCATGAAAGTTTAATGCCAATAAAAGAAGTTGCAGCTGTTTAAAGAGTAAAAAATATTGTTTTGAGATTATTAATAAATCAGGTTCAATTAACTTGAAAATCTTATAAAAAAACATAAAATCAAGCGTGATTTTAACTAGCTTAGGTGATTTAACTTATATTTTCAGATAGCCAACTAAATTGAGATTATCGCAATTAACGCCTGTATTGAGCTCAATTTACCATAAAAATTTTCAACTAATAATTGAGCGATTTGTGGATAATTGTTCAAATATTTATTAAAATTTTTAATGTAACACTGTTTATTTATCTACCACAGGATTGCGTCCTTACTTCGTAGTGTGGTGAATTTATCTACTTTTCTTTTTGGTAAATTAATAAACTAAAGGTTTATGTCTTTACTGTTTAATCAACGGGCTGAAATAAGTTTTGTTAATACTAAACATTATATTCACAATTAACCGAATATTACACAATTTATTTTGTGTATATCAGCAAATTACTAACAACAGCTTGTCCAGACCAAAGAAATTGTAACATTATTTGTGTTAAAAGTTTTGCTTGAAAGCTTTTTAAAATATCAATTTGAAATATATTAAAAACTTTTGCCTTTTTTAAGTTTTTGTTGTTAAATGAAATTTTTAAAATAAATATTTGCATATTATTATTTTTTTTAACAAAATAATTGCAAATTGTTCCTTTAAAAATCATATCCTTGTTTTATGGTTGTTGTGCTCAGTCCATAATGCAATCAATCGTTAATTTATCACGTTATTTTTTCTTTGTGTTTTGTAAACGAACGCCAACAACCAAAATCCAAACACATACATACATGCTCAGTCATAAACACATCAAAGTTAAAATTTATTGGCATGTGTCCAATGGTTGGTTCAGCATTGTTTTGGGTCACCGGCACCCAAGAGCTGACCTTACACTCAGGGTGTTTTGTTTCTAAATCGATCTGTGTTAAAAACTAGAAAAAACAAATAAGCACACATTAGCTGCCACACATGGCTACATAGAAAGGGAATTTTGTAATTATCGTTAAAAGAAAAAAAAAAAAAAACTCAAGTGAAATGGGCGAAAAAATTAAATTAAAAGTGGAAAAGTAATTGAGGGGTTGTGCGATAAATTATGTTAAAAGATTAGCATTTTACATTATCTATAAATAAATTTTACAACTTTATGGGATTTGAGTGAAGCTAAATAATGTTGTAAAAATAATCAACTAAGACGACTTTGCTAAATGACAAACTACTGCGTGCTTATGACCACGAAGCAGGAACCTATACATGTTATATGATATTGGATGTGCAGTCATATAATATTATGACGATTTTGATTAATCTAATCATAGCCTCGATAGAATAATAATTTCATCAAATTAATTCATATAAGTAAAATTTTTGCTATGGCAAATGGTTAAAACTATAATATAAAGCGATGGTGATTAGAAAAAAATATGTACGACAAATTGTGAACACTGATACCAAAAAAGAAAACAATCCATCAATTTTATTCTTCTTAAACTACTAAGGCTGTCTAGGCTTACAGACTGTAATGTTAGGAATATTTCTTAATGGAAGTGAAACAACTGTGAAATGTGAAATGGGAATTGTCAGAAATTTCTAGAAGGTTCATAAACTAATTAATTAAATTGTTATTAAAACAGCATGCCTAATAATGCTGGAGGGCTGGATGCACTTTAAGAATAATGTTTTCAACATTAGCGAAGTAAATTGATTAAATACCATGTTCATATATGCAAAATTAATTGCTTGATAATGGATTTATTTCAAAATATTTAAAAACACAAAAAATTCCTGAAGAAAATTTTCAAAGCAAAACGAAATATTAGAAATAATAAAATGGCAATTGCGAATTTTTTATATAAAAACTCCTTAAGCTTGATTATTATTTTCCAATACAAAAGACTTAATTATTTACTAAAAAAGGAAATATAGATACATTCACTATATTACAGTGCAAAGACGTTCCGCTATTGCAGATAAACAAATTGTGTTGCATTTAACTATTTATCCAATAATTTAATAATTATGACACAATTATTAATTTTTGTATAGAATATTGCGATAATTTCAATGAAGCTGCATGTCTGAGCAGAGTATAAGTCTTAATTCAAGAAAGTAAAGCCGAATTTAAAAATAGCCTGTTAATATAAGAATAAATAGCTGCAATACACGTACTTATATTGTTTTTTTTAATTCCAGCTGTTAGAATTAGTTGGCAGAGAATTTGATGTATGGCTAATCACAAAAAAAAAATGTATATATATATATATATATATATATATATAAATATATACATATATGTATGTGACCTTTGGTTATACGCTTGTGAACAGACAACTATGTACATATGTATGTTGTGTTATTGTTTTATCATATTTGTGTTCAAAACAAGAAAAGAAAACAACAAAAATTGTCAACAACAAGATATTTGTTATGAATAAAAAATTATTTAATTTCATTTGAACCAGGTATAGTAATTTTAGTGTGTGATAAAATGGTCATAAACTTTCATCATAAGCAATTTGAGTTTGAAATAATTTAAAAAATTAGGTGAATACATGCTAATAGTGACTTCTTACTGCATACTTTTATTTTGGAAAATTTGCAATAAGATTTAACTTTTCCATGTCTAGCTGACATACAACGCATTCAAGAAACTATTATGAAAATTCAAAATACGCAAAAATCCAAAGCCATGTGAATTGTGAATTCGACAATTATTTTTATTTAGAAAATTTTATATCAAGTTCTACAGTGCAATTAGATATACTCTCCTTAATTTTTGTTCTAAACTGTAATTATATTTGCGTATCTGTGCATTTGTGCAGATGTCAGATGCTTTAATTTTTTTTTCCTTTTGTTTCCTCATTTACTGCACACATGTCTTGGCAATTAGTGCAAATTATTTTTAGATTCCTTTTTATTTCATTTTGCTGAATGTTTTTCTGGTTAACCAAATGGACCCACTGGAAAAGCAATGAAAAAAGTAAAATAAATGAAAATGCTGTAGTGGTAAACCTGAAAATTAAGTCTAGTTAAAATTTAGTTTAATAGAATCTCATTTACTTATCTAGCACATAAGAATACACATTTCATCTTGGCTTCAGGACTTTGTACATTTCCCAGCACTAACACTTTATTAAAAAAATTCTATGAAAAGAAGTTAATGAAAGATATTGTCTTTTGGAAAGAAAAAAATTTGATATTTTGAATTTGATATTTGATTTGTTCGACCTTCTTTATTAAATGAGCTGAGTTTTAATATGAAGCTTTACGTCAGTTTAATATAAATTGTTACATGCCAATATTTTGCTCTCCTTCGGATAGCTTCTTCAGGGCAGAAAATATCATACTTATAAAAACATTATATGATATTTATAAATATTATTCTCTGACCTTAGAAGCTATCCGAAGGAAGCTGTGAATAACAGTAATATTACATTAAATTGACCTAAAGCTTCATATTAAAACTCAACTCATTACAATTATAGCCAGTTTTGGTTTGTTTTTAGTTTGTTTTTTTAATTTTAGATTTTCTTGTTTTCAAATACAGTTGTTTTGTAAAATTAAATTTTGAGAATTTTAACAAAGTTTGCTTCTGATAACAAATAAGTTATAGAAACTCAAAAGCAAGAAAATAACTTAAGTTGTGATTTGACAAACTTTCATTTTCATTGAACAAGAAAAAAAATAATAAAAATAAAAGAAAATCGTTTTGATTCGAATACAGGTATTCAGCTGTATATGCGTGCTACATCCTAGAAATATATACATTTTATATATGTGCATAATGTGCGTGTGTGTGTGTGCATTTGCTAAATGCCTGTGTTTGTTGCTAATACTTGTAATTTTGTATTGAGAAAACGCTCTACGAAATCCTTTTTTTCAGGTACTTTTCTTCTTTGCAAAATTAAATTTTTAATTTAACTTTGATATGAAAAGTTTCATGTTAAAACATTCAATTGCATTTAATTAAAAAGTAGACATTACATTACAAAAGTTGTCTATTTTTTAGCGATATATTATGTAACTCTTAAAAGGCATAAAGAGAACTTTATTGCTGCATTGGTTTCCAAGATCAGCTTTCGAAACTTATTCAGACATATTTCAAATTTATGCCCTTAATAATAATGTGTGTGAAGATAAATTTCGAAAATTTATAACCCTAGACACAAAAGAGTGCCTTAACAGAGCTTTATCAATGTATTAAAATGACTATGTTAAACATTAAATTCTCTATGTGCTCCAAAACAGAATTCCACCTTATATTTCTGTACATGGAGACAAAAAAAATAGTTTCTTTAGCTCATAAGAAAATAAATCTTTCTAAATAACTAAATGCCACAAACGAAAATGTACATAAAAGTAAAAATAGGATCTTTTCAAAAATAAAATCGTAATTCCAGGGGAACCGTGAATCTCGAAGCTCGAATAAAAAATGAATGGAATTGGTAGATTTAATGTCCATCTAATGGATTTTATAATCAAAATGTTCACTGGTGCTCCAGTAGTAATAAAAGTATATGTGTGAAGCAGGCCAACGTTACTATTTACGCCATAACGTTATACTCTAACAGACGGCAGCATTAATTTGCATTAATGGCCTTTTCTGCATTAACTCGTGCATTCAGATGTGAATTAATGCACAAAATCAAACTACATTTATACTAAATTCAGTTCAATAATATAGCAGCACTGTTTGAAATCAGTCAGTTGTTTACATTTTGCTTACTATTGTGAATGAAATGAATGAATGAAAAATTGAGTCACAGTTAAAAATTTCAACTATTTTGTTTGTTTTCTTAAATATTAATTCTAATAAATTATGTATTCTGAGGTGTAAATATTTTAAAAGCAACACAAAAAATTAATTACCGTCATAAACATTTCTTTGTAAACAAAAAGTTCACAAAGTTGAATAAATGCAGTTAACTAAATGCAGAAATCGTCGTCTGTCACCATAAAATTTTAATTCAAATTAGTGGGCTCTTAATGCAAATTAACTCTGTCGTCTGTCTAGGGCATTATGTTGTTTAGGTTATACCTTAGAGCATTAACCTTCAGCTCTAAAGTTCGCTGTTCTCAACGCCTAATTTAGGGTAGACTGTTAACGAGATTTCCTTAGCAATTTTTTTAGGAGCTTAAAATTTTAAATCATGAAATCTTATTGAGATCTACGGTCCATAAAATCTTGTCTTTGGCTATCGGTTGTTAAAAAATTTTTTGTTTGTTGCAGGTTATTAGACTTATTTATTATTTATTTGACTTTACGATTACCTTCGAGATGACGATATTTTCTTTCATTAAATAATTTTTAATTAAAAAATGTTACCAACAAAAATTAGATGGCAGCAACAAAAACTTTATTAATAATATTTCTTCTAATTGCCTTATAACTGCTAAATAAATATTTTAATTTCACCTCATTTATGTTGCATAAGTGGAAAAAAATGATGAATAAAAATATAATGAAATTCTAGTCGCAAACGACGATGTTCAAGAACCTTTTCCTTACTAATATTTACAAGTATTTTTATACACAATTTGTACACCCTCTTGTTATCTTTCAAACATAATCGACCTCTAGTACGTACACACATGCATCACACAAGTTTATTCTTTATTAAGTTTTGTTTTTTTTTTTTGTTTTCATACATATCATATTTGTGTTCTTCAAATCCATAAAGTCTACTTGTCTAATTGTAGATAAAGATAAGGGATTTTCTAAAAATATGTACGTAATGTATCGAATCGAAAGGCAGTCAGGGTTGTAAGCGTGTGGTGATTTGTGATAAATTTTCAAAATAAGAAAAAATGTAATAAATAAACAAATTAAATTACACGTTTGGAAGTTGAGTAAATGCGGCAATCGGTTATCGTTTGGGGATCCCTCTATATATAAATTATTATTTCTCTGCATAATTATTTTGCTCTTGTGGTTACACTGTGCGATTTTCATTCTTGATAGTAAATTATAGTGTACATATTATTAATGCAGTAGATCTGATTAAAGTACTAATTTTTGCGCCATTGCTACAACAAACTGTACTAAACTTGTGTTTACTACACTGGCATCAAAAAGTTTTAGTAAACTCTTGTGTATTCAATTAATTCCCGGAAGATTTTATTAATGTAATTTTGTTTTCTATTTGTCCACGTTGCTCAAATATGAAAATAATAATGATAAAAATTAAGTCTAGTTCAAGTAAGCAGGCCACAGGAAAATATGAAAACAATTGAAAGGTATCCAGCTCAGGTGAGTGCATGGTGGGCCTTTTGCGATAGCCCTGGAGGATAGAATGGTTGAGAGTAGAGGAGAAATGGAAGGGTCAAGAGAGAAGTTGAGCAAGTCAAGAGGCATCAAGTGGGATGAAATGGCAACAGTATTTCTGCATACAGTTATTATGGGGGTAAAGCAAAAACATGATACTTTCTCAGGTTGTTTCCTTGAAGTTTAGTTTGAAAGTTGTTCATTTCATTTTCGATTGTCTTAATAAGATAAATAAAATAAAAATATATAAAACTATTTTCGGAATTTCTCTCGAGAAAAATCTTCTAGAGTAAAACAAAAACGGTAACAAGAAGCATCATACTCTATTTTAGAGTCAGATATCTTACTTTTGGTACGGAATTCTTTATATTTGTTGTGTTTTTGTCAAGTGTAAAAAGGGGGCAAAATGAAATTTCTCTCGGAATTTGTGCTTAGACCTGGTCTGATTGATTTGAACATCATTACAAAGTTTTAAGATCTACTACTATCTTCTGCATTTGAAAAAAATACTCGCGTATTAGTGTAGCTAGGCCATCACTCTGTGATGGGAAAGTGCACACAATTTTAGAGTCTATAGTTTTGTTTTACTCTTTATCAAAAGGCTTTATATAAGTTTGTTTGTTTGCTATAGTATTAATGCGGTTTTCGATGCCTCCCGATAGCCATTGATTGATCGCTTGTTATTTACCTTTTCTTGGACCGCATTAAAAATTTATAAAATTAATTTTAAAGTGACAGAACCAGTGTTACTTTTATTGTATACCAAAGAAAAATATTACAGGGTTCGAAAATGGATATCCAAAATATCAGATGATTACGTTACCATAACAACCATCGACTACTGTTGCAGGAAATGGTATGTGCATGTGGATATAAAGTTTTTATGTTTTTGACAAATTTACTCTTCTTTTTTTTATGAAAATATTTCATTAAAAAAAAAACAAAATATCAAATAAATGAAAAAAGAAAATGGAGCGAGTGGGGGTTGAACTCAATAACATCAACATGGTTAACAACTGTTTTAGTTAAAATTCTTAAAAATGTTTACTGCACGTGTATGTGCATCATCTTTATATAAATTTATGTGCTATTCGACACTACATTCTTACGTAGATATAAAAACATTATTTTGCACACAATTCAGAAACTTTTGGAGGTGAGATTTTCGAAAGTTACATAATTTCGAAGTGATCAATAGTAATTATTATGGCAACTGGTTTTGTTTAGTTTAATGAAATTGGGAAACCACGTCATTATTATCAACAAAACTGAACAAAGTAGAAAATAAAAAATCAAACAAATAAATTCCTTTAAAACCCTGCTCCCAAATCTTAAATTAGGAAAAACTCAACTAATTTTTATTTTTTACTTCTTACTTTACTGGATGCAGTTTGTTTACGTTGACAGTTTAACAAATATTTGTTTTTTGTATTATGTTTCCTTTAAACTCTTCTTAACTTGAATGGACTTTCGAGTGAGAGAAGAAAAATAGAAAAATTCAGCATTAAAATAAAAGTGCTGTTTATCCTTTAGGCGACATTGTAAAAAGGTATTGAAAGATCACAAAACTGCAAACAGCAGGCTTTCCTTAGCAATCACAAGACACACAATTGCTCAACACAACACAACGTCAACCTCAACAAGATTAAATACAAGAGTTGAATATGAAACAGAATAACTGAAATGGCTTCAAAGAGCAGAGAAATGAATTTGATAGCGACAAGGGCCAGCATAACATTTTGGGCAAATCAAATCAAACAATTTGGAACGTTGATACAAGAATTTGTTTAAATCTTTAAAAGATGATTAAAAGTCAAAGAAAGTTGTTGCCGGTGGAAATTCAATTTTGATTAAGCTTTGTCCTTTTTTATACAACTTCATACATTTAAGAAAAACGAATAAATAAAGGACAAAACGATTTTTCTATTACCACCTGTTGCTCCCCGTAGTGGGACGGAGTGGTTTTCCTTTTTCATGTTTAATTTTTGTTTAGTTTGTTTGTCCTATAAATTCGTTTGTTTGTACTTTCTTTTCTTTAAATTGAAATAAATACCAGCAAAAAAATCCAAATTGATTGATTTCCCTCTTTCTTTTTTTTTTTTTTTGTATATGAAGTATTTGTCTTTTGTAAACCCTTTTGCCGTGCATACATATCCAATTCGTTTTTGTTTTGTGACTGTTTAACTTAAATAAAATGGAAACTTTTATTCAATGGAATGTTTTCCCAGTAATTTGCATCAGCAGTTTTAATTTTTTATATGTTTCGGGAAATCTTTAAAACGTATTTTCCACTCAAATTGTTCAAATGCAGGGGTCTGTTAAAGGAGTTGCTACTCTTCAAATAACAATTTACAAGACAACTTTAACAAAGAATATGTGATATTTTTTTTTCTCTTTAATAATTTGCTGTTCTGTTTTAATAGAAGTTTGTAAAATATTAAACCTTTTGCACTCTCTAAAGATATGCAAAGATCTTTTTTAGAACAAGTTTTTGTTTTTTGGGCTTGCAAATTTGTTTAAACATTTTGAATTCTTTATTTTATAGAAATAACAGAACATAAGTTAATGTTTTAATACTTACAAACACTTTTCTAGTCTGCTGCAGAATAGAGTCGCATCAACAACAAATTATTATCCTGGTGATTATATTAAAATAAAAATTATTTCACACTAATCCTGTGTGTGCGAGTGGGAGTTGAACTCCATACCATATGCACATATAAATTCATCAAAATGTAAACAGTTTAATATGTATTCATCTTTATTTACACTTGTGTCCAATAAGTACTTACAAAGCTACCAATTTAATATACATAGATATCAGGATGACATTTTGCGTGAGATTAAGCATGTTTACAAGCACGGTAACAACGTTATTGGATGGGGTCATCATTATCATCATATTATTTCCATGAATTCATGGTCACGGCTGAATTTGGAGAGACTGAAGGTCTTACTGGACACTGTACTTTTTGGCATCACTGCTTGCCTTAGAACGACTTATGTAGACGTTACTAAAACGGGAGAAAGAGTAGACTGCTCTGCACCTCTTCGGAACTTGCGAGCTCTGGAGGACCTCTGCGTTAGATTTCTGAAACTATCCACGAATAGCTTAGGATTACTTGCAGCAGCTGCCTGGGTCCAGCCTTATGTATCAATGCTGTTGCCGTTTTCCCACCCACATCTTTTAGTTCTCATGACTTCTTCCTGATCTTTCCCTTTTTTCGAGAGCAGGTTGAATGCTGGTAAGTCGTAACATCCTGACGTTCTGTTTTCGATTGTAGGGCATAGAACGCTTCGGCTGGCATAGCAGCCAAACCTTAGGTGAAAATCTATCTGCCATTTGGTAGGAGGGCCAGCTTGGTACCATAAGAGTTGTCCGACCAGGGTGACTTCTACAGGAGAATTACTGCCAATTGTGGTTGAGGTGGGTTGTGGTGTAATAAGCTTGTGCTCTCTGATCGCAAATACGCTCATAGGCAGATGTGTACTTGCGGTATTGCAAATGAGCTTCAAGAGTCAGGAGCTAGACAGTGCACAGTCTAATGCTTGCTCGTTGGCTTCGGGCTACTGGCTTGGAAAGCTTGGAGTGCAACTCGGATGCTAGGACGAATTGCTTAACAAGGGGTCTATTTGTGAGGTTTTATTAGATTCGGCCAGCTTTAATTTTTCTGAAGGCAAAATGTAAAACTATTTAAAAGTATGTTTAGGCAAATACTCATTATCCATAAAAAAAAAGTCTTGCTGTGCAGTGTTGTATTTCATGAGTTTCTCAAGAACTTTTGACAAACGAAAAAAAATTTATGTGTTTATTATGCCATTCATCTCTGTTAAGAAGAAAATAAAAAACTGGAAAATTTATTTAAATGTTGTTTTGTCTGTAATTGTTTCATTAATTAAAATTGTCATTCCGAGAACAGAAAATGAAAGCGAGTACGTGTGTGTGTGCATACAAAAGTTTTGAAATTTATTAAAAATAGTTATTTGTCTTGCATATAACTTTTCTTTTAACTGCTGCAAATTAAATTTAATTTTAAAAGATTTTTCTTAACAAACAAATTAAATAAACTTTTTCTCTTCTCTTTTTTAATTTTAGGTAAGTTTTAGTGATGCATTCAAAAAAGAAATAAAAAAAGTGTGTGTTTTAAAGGTAAATGTTTAATATAATTAAAACATATCTTAAGGCGTGGTGGTGTTGAATGAATTCAAACAACTTTTTCTGCAAATATTTAGTATAAATAATTTTCATTGCTACAAATCTTATGATCCTTTGTTTATTAAATAAAATTGTATATTTTAAATATTATATCTACTGAAACTTGTAATTGATGGACCTTCATAAGTCTTTATATTTTTTCTCTCTCTTTTCTTGTATTTGCACATTTAAAATGTCGTATTTAGTTTCCGTTTCTTTCAAGAAATTTGCAGTTAACAAATGGTTTTACTTTTGCACAATTCGTTTTCTTTAGTTCTTAAAGCATTTATAGTTTAATGCTTTTGTCGAACACAGATGGCAGTTGTAGAAAAACTTTATCTTATGGATCTGTGCAGACGTAACATGGAAAAAAGAGTTGGTAGATACAGTTTGGACTCTGTAAATGTAATAGAAGTAAAACAAATTATTCGCAAGGGTTCTTCAACGGCTTCTGTCTTGTTCTCTAAGTGGAGTTGTTACTCCTTGAATGCTTATTGTGGCTGCTACATTGCTGTTATCATCTACACTTCGTTCGCTGTGTTTCTTTATTTCGTCTAGCTGGATTCGCTGTGATGATATGGGTATTTGTGCAGCCTATGTCCAATCCACATCCATTGGAATGGATGGAAATTTTAACAACATATTATTCTTATCAATGTCGCAGTAGATTATCTCAACGAGAATGTTCTTTGGCAATTAAGTACCACAACAAATTACAGGTATAACCCTGTTATAGTTAATTTAATTTTAATCGTACTTCGGTAGCTGACGTATTTCATTAAGTTCACCTAAAGTCGGTGGCTGTGCAAGATTGCCGTGTGACACATCTATGCGTATTAGTTGCACTTCAATAAATTTAATTTCTCATAAACAAAGGCTGACGTGAGTTGGTGTAAGAAAATTGTTAAAAATTTCCTTTCTGTTGCTTCAAAAGGTGGTTTAAAATTAACACAGATGACGATTTATGAAGAGTGGAAGAAACCCAATGATCGTCAATGCGGCTAAAGGGGCCACATGAGTCCTCCCTCTGGTAGGTGTTAACACCTTGGTGTTCTGTTTTCGGGGAAAGGAGGTAAGAAGAGCCTAAGTTGTCTCGGTCGCCAAATCTTTAGAAAAAGACCTGATTGTCTTTCCACAGAAAAACTCACTGATCCTCTGATTAGAGCTAATCGCTACCTAGAGGATTGCTAACCACAGCATTCTTTAGGATAAGCTGTACTAATCATGGCAGAGGAACTTTTCTAGTTGCAACGTGGTGCCATATGAAGAAGCGGGTTTCTGTTCGCCGACCCCATATATGAAAAACTGACTGGTATGTGCTTTTGGGATTACAAACGAGTTCCAGGTGCTGTTGCTTTTTAACATACTAATTTGTTATATAGCCGGAGGGTAAGCTCGGTTGGATTAGGCCTTCATGCTTGCTTGTTGATTTCAGACTACTACTCGCATGAACTGTAGATCATTGTACGGCGGAAGTCCGTAGATCGAGCACCTTAGTAAGATGCCTGTGTGTATTTCGCTTCTAATATGTTATAGAAAATGTGCAATCAAGCTTATTTAGCCCACCGCACCTGTGAGTTTGCTCCACCAAACTAAATTCACAACTGTTCCGCTTAAGTAATTTAATCCTAAGTAGTACACGATTATATGTTTGTCGAAAGTCTTCGTAGGGTACGTAAAAGCAGTCAGAAAACGCGAATCATTTTCCATCATGCGATCTCTTACATATTGATTTTACGACTCGCCCTATACATTTGATACTCACTGACTTCTTCTTGTTCCCGAATATCAAAGTTAAACTATGTGATCAACGTTTTACGCGAGTCAAGAAGCAATTGATGCATGAAAAGTTGCAGGTGTCTCAAATGGAATGAAAAACCTGCTAACAAATACTTTTAACGAATAAAAGGAATATTTCAAAATATTTTGTTTACTATTTCCGAAATATAATTAGTATCCTAAGTTTCTTTTAGCGGAATTTAATTCTAGTTTTGTTTTAATTTTCTGCAGATAAAAAAATTTTATTTTCTTTAAATTTTTTAATAAATTTCTTCGTACATATTTATACTTTCATTACTACTGTTTTATAAATTATTGTAAAAAAAAAAAATATGAAATGTTGCATTTCTGTCAAAAGAAAATTTGGAGACAAGATAAATACGTTTTATGTATTTTTCCCGCTATGAATGTTTCACGTTTCTCAGTTCGTTCTTAAATTTTTGACAGGAAAGCAAACAAATGAATTTTTTCAGAGCACAATGGGCCAATAAAATATAATATTTAGTTCCGTCGCAATATAAAGAATATAAAAAGGATTGTGTAGCAGGGATATAAATTCTAAGGGCCCTCTCTCAATCTTGAAGAGCAGTTTGAAATCTATACAATTTATTTTAACAACGAATACTTCAAATGTTTCAGCATTAGTATTTATTTATAAAATATTGTGTACTTGTATGAATTTGCTTCAACCGATTTGCCTCAAGTAATGTCTAAACGGCTTAATTTAAGAAATGCTAGCGCCATCTACCATCGATTAGTTTTAAATTAAAATTGTGCTTTTAGTGCATGTCTTTGCTGTGAACAACTTTCATTACATATACAATTATTTATTTACAAACACTCATACATATACACAGCTCACAAGCTCTCGTATGGAAATCTACTAATTCGTAAATCGCCTTGAGGAACTTCATTTCAAAACTGTAACCATATTTATTGTCCTGGTCGAATTGTTGTTTAAATTTTAGATACCTTTTGCAGATTCGCATCCATTTTCTATTTTGAAAAAGTATTGCATTTTTATTTTGAAAGCATTCAACCGTATATTTAAATTTGATAGTAATTAATGAGCGTTTCAAATCGAATACAAGATTTTGAGCTTGAATCCTTAGATTTTAAAACGAATACAGCTTAAAATTTCCTTCAGTGGTCAAAGAATAGGATTTTAATACAAACTTTTCATTTAACTTTAATATCGAAACATTTTGTTTTAAGCAATTTTAATGTATCGCCATACAAAGTGAGTCAAACACTCGATTTAAAAAATATTATCCACGCACGTTTACTTCATACACTTATGCTGTATAAAAAAGATTTAGTTTTTTTTTCTACAGAATTTCTAAGAGGGCAGTAAAGCTAAAAATATTTTAGTGTCGAATTTGGCATATACATTTTTTATATGGCTTCCTACACAAATTTTATATACTACAAATTTTAATGTGATTACTGGCACAAAAATATTTTTCATGTAAGAAATACAAAAAAAAAAAAAAAACACCATATAAATATACTGTTTTATATTAAAAACAGATACTTTACCTACAATTACTGCATGCAGCTGCATGCAATCAATATTGAGAGCGAGAGTATAAGTGTATAGCTTTTTTATGTGTGCGTGTGTGTTAGCGCAAACACACACTCTTTTATTTATACACTGTGCAACTGCAGCTCAATGCATCTTCATCATCGCATCGCCATCAACATAACTGACAGTTACACTTCCGTTTCCGTTTTACAATAAACTTGCAAGCTTACACATGCTTTTGCATGAATGTGTGTGTGTCTGTAATGTGTGTTGATTATCTTGTAAGTAATCGTGTTTTTTTTTCTGTGATTTTTATTTCTTTTTTCCTTTTTGTAATACACATGCACTTTTGAACAAATATTTACACATACTTATGTATATACGAGGTTTTATTGTGTGTGTTTTAAGTATCCTTGCAAGCTGTTCGAACCGTTCGATGGGTGACTGACTGCTCAGCATTTGTTAGTGTTTGTCATTGCAGATGCTGGTATGTGAAGGATTTTCTATTTTTTTTTTTACAAAGTAAATTAGTTGTATTTCTTGTATTTTATAAAGTTTATTCTTTAAAATATATGAACCAACATTTGCCACTTGCAGAGTTGTAGTTCTGCTGCTGCAGGCTTCTAAATTTTGTTTGTTTTTGGCTTGCTACTTTCTAACATCAGTGTTGTTTCTTTTGTGTGGTTTTATGTTCATGTCAAAACATTCGTTGCTTTTGTTTTGTTGGCATTAACAACATCATGTGTTAGATCAAAGAAAAATATTGTTTTTATATTCTTTTAAGTAGAGAAAAAAGTGCCAATACGATGCTTGTAATTCTTAGTTTATTCCTTTTTAAAAGTGTGCTTTCTCTCCATCAAAAGTGTTTAAAATACATACATTACAAATATGAAGGTGTAATTAAAGTTTAAGGCGATTGCTATAGAAGTTGCCAACCATAAACCAGCTGTTTTGTTTTTGTGTTCACACCCTTTTAGTTATTAAATAATCAGCTAACTAAGCAAGTTTTACATCAAATTAATTTCAATGAGTAATAAAACAGCAGTAAACAGTCGAAGATCAGCAAACATTCCTCGAAAACATAAAATTCTCATTATAACTATTTGTTAAGCTTCTTAAAATGTCTTAATGTGCCATTAGCAGCAGACCACACAAATATAGCAAAAATAAAACCGTTTATCAATGGCGCGCAAAGATTTGTTCAACAGTAAAACAATGAACCTTAAACTTCAACACACCCAAAATCTGTTAAAAAAAAAATATATATATATATATATATATATATATATAAATAAGTTGTGTTCAGGCAAAGAAATATTCTTCTTTTGGTGGAACTCCTGACAACTAATAAATGTTTATTATTTTTCGCACCTAATTTCATAAGAAATTGAAAATAAATGAAAGAACTTTTTGACATGGTGATGGCATGACAAATTTACTAACAGATTGATTGGTTTCAAAGTACAATAATGAAGGCAAATTGATTTTAATGGAAAAATTTGTGGATGTTTTTATCTGCTGATGGAGCATAAAACTAAAACGAATTAAATATTATATAATTTAAGCTTTGTAAGAAAAACAAACACCTAATAGTACCTTTCTAAAAATTTCTCTCAAAAAATTCTTTAAAAGTACTACCGAAAAAGTACCTTTAAAAAGCAGAAAACTACGTTCCAAAATGCTACCCTATAAGAGAAGTACTTCAAAGTATTTTTTTTCGTAATTAAGTAAGCACAAAAGTTTTGTATCAAACAAACAAAAAATTAGGGCTTAACTGATACCGATCGGCGATATTTCTAATTTTCCGATATATCGATATCGGCGATATTTTACTGTCGATACGCCGATACTTCTTATATTTCTGCTTTAGCGTCTTTTGAACAAAATATTCAATTTTCAACTCTTTTCTTTTTGCATGACAGGCTGTGAAATAACCTATTAAATGCAGAATAAAAATCAAAACAACATGAGATTATTTCTTCTTTTATTCTACCCAAATTTGAAGAAAATGGCGCAGAAATACTTAAATTTTCAAATGAGTTCTATCGCATTTTCAGATGCACTGCAGGTCTGTTTTCAAACGGATTTAAGAAATCTCCGCAAATTTTATGAACACTTTGTTTTTAAACAAAATCCTATTAATGTCAATTTTCATTATTAATCATTTTAATCATTTTGATAATTT
>BGZK01003883.1:0-18407 GCA_005406025.1 Eumeta japonica
TTTAAGTATAAGTGTTCGAAATGAACTTTTTAATTACATGTACATGAACCTGTTGAGGAATGTGGTCTAATATTGTACTCTGCAAAACAATATAGCGCTTTGCACAAATATTTACGTAAATGCCAAGATTGATCAATGTTTTTATAAAATAAAATTATTATTATTCTAAACTGGGTTGACCTCAAGATTAAAGAATACAAATAAATAAATGAAAATTGTGTTAAGCAGTTATATATGTTTTTTGCTACTATTTTAGTTTCTTTCACATTTCATGGAGCAAGACAAAAACAAAATAAAATTAAGCGTTGAATGCATTTATTTTAAAAATAATTTTCTTGGGGTTTTATATATTCAAATTCTTCTGTTCTCTAAAATATAAGAACTATTTCAAATAAAAAATCAAATCAGTTCCAGTAAAAAGATCTTTGGTAATATTTCAATACATATAAAAGATCACAAACTTTTTGTTTGTAACGGTTAAAAACAAATTTCAAGAGAGTAAACAGATTTTAAATATATTCTTGTGACGGTTTTATCACTGAGAAGAAAATTTAAAATTAAAATGGTTTGTTCTACTATACATGTATATCATAGTGCTAGCAAATGTAGAAATATGGAAACGTGAAATTAAGCATATAGTAGAATAGTACTTTAGCAAATCTCATTAAATTAATATATCTTTACAATGTATGTATATAAATACATGCATATTGCTCTTATGTATGTGTGTAAGTGTAAATGTATACATAGTAGAAGTGTAACAAATATGTCTTGAGAGTAGAATCCAATATAACTTCATATATCAGTGTATAACTTCATTACAAGAGAAAACAGCAAATTCTCTCTATATATATATATATATATATATATATATATATATATATATATATATATATATATATATATATATATATATATGTTAATTTAATTTATGTATATTAATTAATTACCACTATATATGATACAATGCAACTACGTCCATAAATCTCCAAATTGAGAAAACCCATTTCTTCCATACATACATACTTATATAGAAATAATAGCCTCAAAATTGAAAGAAAGAAAATGTTATCTCCAAAAAATTAAAATTTAATTATTATTTCATGGTGAAAATTTAAAGGTTACGTCATTTTTAGCTGATATCAAAATTGTTAATGTAGATTTGGTATTAGAAAAAAAAAAAAACACCCGATTACATTTAAATTTGAAAGAAACTAGCAAATAGTTTTAATGCAACAACTAATATTTTGTGGCTAAAATTTCTACTCTATTGAATTCTTTTTGAACATAATTTTGAAAAGGTATACATACAAATTAAAACTTTTATCTTACTATATTACATGTTCATTTAAATTAATATTGTTTAAGGCTTGTTTTGTTTGACGGCAATGTTGAACCAATACGTAGAGTAAAATTTTGCATAAACAAGTTTATAATTCATGATTGACTTATTGATATACTTAGATATATAAATTGATACATATTCGTACAAAAATCCAAAAATTAGACATCAGCCTCATTTCATTCTTCTGTTGTTGTTGAACACATGTATTTTATTGTAAGTTCTTGATAAAAATTATTTATAACTTCTTAAGAATAATGCGATATAACTATATAATTGTTTAAAAATTTCAACGTGCATCTTTTTAATTTGAGAACGTTTTTAAATGTTTTTTATTTGCTTAATTTTTAGAGCACAGCTGAGTTTGGTTGTATATCTGAGTAATTTGGCACTTTGCTAATCACAAACTTGTTACTTGTTGAAGGTGTTGTTTTCCTCTTGTGACTTATCTTTTGGGCTTCGGAGTTGTCCTTTTAGTAGTTTGCAGTACAAAGTGACCCTGAAAATAATATATAAAAGAATTATACAATTTTCAATACAATTTTAAAACAAAAACTTATTTGAATTAATAATTGAAAGGCCATTTCAGTAACAATGTATAACAAGGTATTTATGTTAAATTTCAGTGTGATACTTTCTTCAGTTTATATACAGCCATGAAAATGCAAAATGAATTTGAAATGTGCTTTGAATAGTTTTGTACGAAAAATTTGATTATATGTATGCTGGTAAAATATCTTGTTCTGGGCATACAAGCATCATCTTTTTTTATCAGAAAAAATTGTATGCATCTGATAGACTACGAATTCTCTCTGGACGAAACGGTAAAAAACTTTGAATCTATTTTTATCAGATGGTGTAAAAAGAAATAATGCAAAAATATGAAAATGCTTAATTGATAAGATTTAAAAATTTTTTGGTGCTGGGTGATATTCCGACCAATTTTTTTTTTATTGTAATTAATTTTTTAACAAGAAATTCAATGTCATTTGATGTAAAGCAACATATCAAGTTTCTCTACGTACTTAAAAAAATAAAATTACCGGCACACAACAAAATTTTTTTCATATGAAAACATCCTTAAATATTTAGGAATATTTGTTTTAAATATTTATTGTATACCAGTAATTCTACAATTTGAAGCTCTGTGTTTTTTAAAGCATGTAAATGTTTCCTCACTCCATATACATAACGGAGAACAATATTTCTGTAATTGAAAAAAGTCACTGTTACTAAAAATCACACTTCACCTTTGCTGCCCAATTTTACTAATCACGGCTTCTTTCGAAATCATTCCTTTGAAGTTGTTACTATTTAAATTTACATAATACTAATTTTAAATTAATTTCTCTCCCTTCTCTTAATTTTATAACATGTACTAAGCACAAACACATTGTATGTCTTTTTACTATACGATTTTAAATCTATAAAATTATGAAGAAAGATTGTGTATTGTGTTTAAAATATTTTTGCAAATTGAACCTAGAATCTACTTGAATTCATTTTTAAAGCTTTATATATATATATATATATATATATATATATATATATATCTCCGGAGATATCAGTTAGCACGAAATATTCTACTATATCAATATATTAAGAGGTAATTCGCTTATAAAATGGCTGAGCTGATACTGCAGTGCTCCATCTACGAATATCGGGGTCATTTTAAAAGCAGAAGTAAATGATAACTGGTTTTCTACGAATGGAAAACAGTTTAGTGTTTATTATAATTGTCTCGGCTTCAACCCAAATAATTCTTTTATTCTAATTATGGTATACAATATTAAGATGTTTTATATACAAACCATATGTTGATTGTTGTATACAAACAACAAAATACATATAAAATATTATCATTATCGCGATTGTAAGAGCGCAACATTCAAATTAGGGATATTGTAGTCAGTAATAAGGCCCTTTATCAACATAAAACATACGCAAGCTTTACCAGAGTACGCGTTTTCAAATAACCGGCTGGGATTCTTTGGAATTTGCCGATGAAGCTAAGCAATATATTCGGTTCGATAAAAATAATATATAAAAGCTTAACAACTATATTCAAAACAAAGATATTAACAAAGTACTCTATACGATTTTAAAATAATACACTGCACTTAATTATTTGATCAAATTTTGTTATTTAATGATTAAATGTAAGTAACAGTACAAGTAACTGTAGAACCAAAATTCTGCCGAAGAGAGAAAAAGGAAAAGGAAAACTGAACATGTAGCAGAAGCCTATGTGTTTTACAAAGTATTTGAAGATTGTTGCCGTTGTATAAAAGAACAGATATAATTTTAAAGCAATTAGAGCCGAAATATTTTGAAAATCAATAGTAAGAGACACAAAATCAAATAAGCAATAGAAAAAAAATAAAACTAACTTTGTACTTTTGTATCTAATGCCAAGTCATGGTTTTGAGATACATATGCTATGTGAATGTATTTATTAATGGATGCAAAAGTTTAATTTTAGCCAATTTTGATGCTAATTCTGTATAACTTCAAACAAATTTATCTTCTTTAAGTTTTGTTATATTAAGAGCTTAAAGCTTAACATAATGTAATTAAATTAATTTAAGCAAAGTTAAAAAACATATTTTTAATCAACCGTAAGAATTGACCGATAAATATTTTATGTACTATTAAAATTTCGTCCGATATTTTAATGTTTTCATATAAAATTAAATTTATATGAATTTGTTTTAAGTTTGTCACTCTTTTTTCACTGAGTATATTTGTTTTATTACATACTTTGTATATTTTTTATAATTTATGTGTTATTGTATGTAAGAAACAAACAACGATTACGAAATTCGTTTTAGGGTGATATTCACCGGAATCTACACATTTGAATCAGCTGTTAAAGTGATGGCACGAGGTTTCATTTTATGCCCGTTTACATTATCTTAGAGATGCATGGAATTGGCTGGACTTCGTAGTAATTTAGCGTGAGTTTTATTATTATTTTAAATGTTAAACTTAAAATCATAACCGAGATATCTTTCATTTTCTTTATTATTTTAATTGTTAGAAATTGTTAAGTTGAAAAATATCTCTAGTTAATTTTTATTTTGATAAATTTTTGTTGTATTTTTATTGAATAGCACATAGAAAATATATATTTCTTATTTTTGATTTCTCTTTCCTTATACTTAATAATTCGCTGAAAAATCGTATTTATTAAACATTAGTTTTCTAAATGTATTTAACTAAAGCAAATTATAACAACACAATTATTAATTATAAATGAACAGTAGTCTTGTGTCTGAAGAAATACATACATACATACATATATTACAAAATGGCTGCTTTGTATGACTTACATACATTAAATCACTTAAACTATAAATCAGATTAATTTAGTTTTAAATGTAATAATTTTGTGTTACAAACTCTCCTCATTTACAATTCTTTCAGTTGTTAATAAAACGGACGTTTATTAAATTTTAGTAATTATTAATGAAATCAAGCTAAAATTACAAATTTAGTTTGCGCTTTTGTAATAATTTTTGAATTTTTAAGCATTTAATTTTAATTTCATCATTGTTGCAACTTTTCTAAACTGTTCTTGCGAAAAGGGCAGAAAAATTAAATTCATTTGTAAATGCATGCATACTTATATTAAAATGCATTTAAATATTTCTCATTTTCTTTAATAACATACAATACAATCGCTTCAGTTACGTGACTATGGGTATAGATTTAGGTAATCTCGCAGCTTTGAGAACGTTTAGGGTATTGAGAGCCCTTAAAACCGTAGCCATTGTGCCAGGTAAACATTTTCAGCATTAAAAAATTGTCCTAGAAATACTTGTTTTTTGTATATAAAAGTATTTACATATAAATTCTATGATAAAAAATTTACATGTACGTTACTATTGGTAGGTCTTAAAACTATTGTCGGAGCTGTCATTGAATCTGTAAAAAATCTTCGTGATGTAATAATATTGACAATGTTTTCCCTTTCGGTGTTTGCATTAATGGGATTGCAAATTTACATGGGTGTTCTTACTCAAGTGCAAAAAATTTCCCCTTGATGGCAGCTGGGGAAATTTGACTGACGAAAACTGGAAACTACATAATGAAAATGCCTCAAATTGGTATACAGAAGATGGTATAGCATATCCTTTATGTGGTAACATATCTGGAGCGAGGTATGTTTCATATGTCGAGAAAATTTTAAATAAATACATACATTTGATTGTTATGCATACATACATACATATTTGTACGTATATGACTTTATATATATATATACAACATTTTTTTCTTTTGATAGGCAATGTGATGATGATTATGTGTGTCTGCAAGGCTTTGGACCGAATCCAAATTATGGGTACACCAGTTTCGATTCATTTGGTTGGGCTTTCCTATCTGCCTTTCGTTTAATGACTCAAGATTTTTGGGAAGATTTGTATCAACTTGTTTTAAGAGCAGCCGGTCCGTGGCATATGTTGTTTTTCATAGTCATCATCTTCCTAGGTTCATTCTATCTTGTGAATTTGATTTTGGCCATTGTTGCCATGTCTTATGACGAATTGCAAAGAAGGCCGAAGAAGAAGAGGCTGCCGAAGAGGAGGCCATACGTGTAAGTACATTGTATCTAATCAGTTGCAGATATTATCAATTCCCAATTTTGGTATGGTCTGTGCAAAATTAGAATTGAAAATATTTGAGCTACTGATTCTAATTTTAATTTGATCTTGAATCGAATTTGGAAAGATTGTTTAAGTGTTATTTTTGCATTTGAATTTGATTGATGTTCCATAATGTATTGACAGTAAAAATTAATGTTACTTTTATTATTATTAAATAAAAAGAAGAAAAACATATTTTAAACAAAAGTTATTAAAACTGTTATTGTAGCTGTTTACGGTGTTAATTATTTAATTTTTATGTTTTCTTTCATTGAGTATATATATGTATATATGGCTTTTAGTGTGTATTTTTTGATATAGGCCAATTATTGTTATATACTTACGTTATAATTTTTAATAGAAATAGCAAAACAAACCGAAAGATATGGAAAGCTGTTGTTAAAAAAATCAAAATGTATTTTGAATTTTTTATATATTTATTGCTTGAATGGCTGAATTTTTCAAAAGCACTCAATCGAATACCGAACAAATTTTTGTTGTTATGCTTTAATTTTATTAATTACAAAAAGTATAGAAGTTTAATGCTACTGAAGAAAAATCAGAAAATAGAACATCGAGAAAACAATTTTTACATCTACAAATTGTTTTCATTGTTTTTCACGATTATTACATTATAGGAAGCAGAGAAGAAGCAGCAGCGGCTAAGGCAGCCAAACTTGAAGAGCGAGCCAACGCGGCAGCTCAAGCAGCTCAGGATGCAGCTGATGCCGTTGAGGCAGCACTGCACCCCGAGTTGGCCAAGAGTCCCACATACTTGCATAAGCTATGAACTGTTCGTTGGTGGGGAAAAAGGAATGATGATAATAATAAAGAAAAATGTCAATTCGCAGTGTCGAAGTGGAGTCAGAGTCGGTGAGCGTTATACAAAGACAACCAGCACCTACATCACATACAGCTAAAGTTCGTAAAGTTAGTACGGTAAGTTTAGCGCAGCTAGGTAATGTGCTTCCAACTTCCTCTTTTTATCCTATTTCCTTTAAACCTTTTGGATGCAAATTTTATATTGCTTATCAATTGTTTGATTTCAGATTCAATTTACATGTCGAAATATTACTGACTTTACGAAAGGTTGCGCCGTGTATCTTGTTTTGAATACACTTTGGGTCATATGCAAAAAAATTGACGCTTACTTGAAATATACATCAGAACAAATTTTATATAAAAGAATTCTTCAAACACGTACTTCAAGTAAGCGTTAGTTTTTTTGCAAATGATCCTTTATGTTCAAAAGTTGTTCAAATCCTGTGTATTCATTGTATTAGATTCAAAGGTTATTCATTGCAATAGATTAAAAAGAAAAGGAGTTATCATAAATTAACTATTGTTTGAATTGAACAGTTAACTCGATACACGCTAACAAGACGTTTTCTGAGTTAAGAAAATATGTATGTCTTAACTTTGGTATCATTGGTATAACAAAGAAACTAAAGCATAGTGTAATTTTGTGTGAGCTAACATAGAGCAATAAGTTTAGTTTAGCAAAGAAAGCAAAATTATTGTAAAATGCTTAAAATTGATATTGATATTGTTCAATAAAAGAGAAAATGTAAAATTTTCCAAGTTCTTGCAAAATTGAAATCTCAATGCAGTAACGACATACTCCTGTCCTTTTAAATGAAATCACATTTTCAAATTACATTTTCTTGAAATATAATTACATAGTCTTCTCATTTCAAGTTTTTTAGACATTTTCGAAAGATTTGAAAATTGTATAAATTGAGTCTATGATTTTTCTTCCATTTGTTTTCAATTTATTTATTAAAAACAAATAAATATTAGACATCCTTATCCACCTGGTTCACCATTTAACTTACGCCAGGGATCACGTAGTTCACACAAGGTAAGAATAAAATAACATTACAAAATGAACCCGAGTTTTCAAAATATTCTTTAATTTTCTGAAGGTTCAGCTCTTTAAATAATATATAAAATAATATTAATTACCTTATAAGGGTGATCCATTTATGCCATTTTTATCTTTTCATAAAACTGTTTGGACAAGATGGTAGAATATCAGATACTGCGACAAGAGGTTAAGTTTTTGCTTACCATTCTCGATTTGCTACCGCAAACTCTTGAATTCAGACGCTCACATAATACCAAGAAAAATAAGGCAAATGCCAAATTAGAAAATAGGTCGTTTATAAAATTTAAAAATGTGGTTTACAGAATTTCCTCGCTGCTGACTAAATGTTTTCTTATTTTTTTAATGATTATAGCAATGTTAATATATTTTTTATTAACATAGAAAGATATTTTAATGAATTCGGTATGATATCTCGTTACAATCTTATAATTGCTCGCATGTAAAGTATCTGTTGAATGTACTCCTCATCTCTACTGTTCTATTTAAAATAACCATAGTGATCATAAATCGATAAGTTGAAACTCAAAAATAGATGTAATAACGAAAAGTTTATGAAGTTTGAAATAGATTACAAATTTTAAAATTATTTATATACATATATAGTAATTCTAAACAAATGAAAGTTTTAATCACTAAAATAGACAATGGATTACATAAATTATTAGTCTTGAGGCTTTGTTGTTTGAAATTGTGTGCATATAATAGTAACCAATAGTTTCTTCAAACCAAAAATAAAAGTTTTCTTATTCCAGTATTCATTAGAAATAACATAATACAATTATTGGTTAACTTTTAAACTATGAGTACTGTTGATCATACTGGCTAAAAATTTAGAACAAAACTATATTTTACAATTGCACTACATCTTATTTAATACAACCGAATTCTAACGTATTTATTATGGAAAAGGCTTCAACATAATTGACATATAACGGACGAAAGATATTAAGGCATGCTGCTCTGAAAATAGCTTTAGCTCATAATTATGGATTCTATTGGTAACGGATGCTAGTGGCTTAAAATCTTACCATATTTAATTAAATTTTATTTTGTGTAAAGCGATTCCAAGTTAGAGATTCAAATTCAGAACTCTTCTTTAGATATTTTTCTGCAACTCAAAAAGCCTTACAAGCAAAACATGTTCTTTTGGTCATTGGCACTTTGGAATAATTTTAGTGCAAAGATATTTCAACCATACCTAAAAAACAATTTTACAATTTTAACCCATATTAAAATAGTTTGAAACATACATTCTACCCATTATTTCTGCTCACAAATAAAATTGTGCTGTTTTACCCATAGAGCGAGCAGCCAAATTGATCACTGTAATGTAATGGTTTTGTTATACCAGCAAATATTTTGAACTACATAAGTACATAAACTTGAAATAGAGATATTTAAAATATTTTGTCCCCAATATCAAAGAACAATACCCTATTAGGGATAAATCACCATAACTGAGAACACAAGGTTATTGTGAAATGTTTGCATATAGACATGCTAAAAACACGATAAAAATATCATCAATTTGATAGTAGCTTTAAAAATTTATGTAAAAATTTACTAACTCTATTTTGCAACTGCCGTAAAATACTATCAAAAGTTTATATATCCCCATGGAAGAAGATCAATAAAAGCAAAAGAGAAAATACAAAAATTTTAAAATTTGTTATAGAATATGATGTTAATTGGCGGGTATCAATAATTTGATATGCATATTCTAAAAAGAATATTAATACATGTTTATTTCTTTGACTGAATCCTATTTTTACTCCTTACTCATTAGTAGTAGCTCTCGCTGAAAATGGACGAAGCGAGCTATCGAATTTAATAATTTTGGCACATTTGTATGAGTTTCACCAATTATTTACATAAATATCTAAAAACATTGTGTTTATTATCACGTTCTTTCTACTTTCATCGATCATCAGCATCTACCACTGTAATACATTGTAATGTTTTTATGGGAACGCATATAGTTGCTAAACGAAAAAAAAATTATTATAAACTTCTTATTCGAGCTTTTAGAAAACAGAATCTGGTACTTGAAATATAAGCTGAATATATATAATTTTATCAGGTATAAGATCAAAGATATGTTAGGTAAAAAATATAACATCGACATTTAATTTGAGTTCTAAAAGCAAACACGTAATATAAAACCGGAAGTTATAATTATTATTCAGAAACAATTTTCTATTTAAAGTCAAAAGGCTTTATAGTTCTTTTGCCTAGTCTTCAGCATGTCTATATGCTACCGATATTTCTCTAATGCTCCCACAACCTCGTCATTAGACTCGAAACCCTTATTGAAAAATGTTGAAACAATTTACCTAATATACTATTATATATATCTATTGAAATATTAAGAATTTAAAACCATTTAAACACATTTTCAAAGACAAAAACAACTTTTTTCAACAGGTTTTTCGATTCTACAGACGAGCTGAGTATCATCAGCGAAATTTCAGACATATAGACATGCTAAAAGATTAGGCAAAAATAAAAGGACATTTTACCTAAAATAATAAATTTCAAATAAAATTGCTTAATAGCGAATAAATAATTTTTAAATTAAAAGTAATTTTCTTTTTTTCTTTGCCATATTTTGATTTAAACAAGTTATTGATGGAATATATCTAATGATCACTTTATTTAGTTTCAATACTTATTTTGAATATTCAAAGTAATGAGACATTTGCAATCAAAATATTGCAATAAAACATAGTAAATAATCAATATTTCCCATATATGCGTTTGAATATATATTATATTGCAAAGAGTGTTACAATCAATGAAGTAAATCAAACGAATTCAATTATTACATGTTTATGTTAAATAAATATAAATCATCATAATAGTTTTGCCACTATTCACCATTTCACCCCTAATGTGTTTTAAAATGTAAAGCAACTACTAACGAAAAGTTCAAATAAAAAACCACCTCAGTATACAATACGAAATGGACGTGGACGTTTTGGAATACCAGGTAGTGATCGTAAGCCTTTGGTATTATCAACATATCAGGATGCCCAGCAACATTTACCATATGCTGATGACTCGAATGCCGTCACACCCATGTCCGAAGAAAATGGTGCTATCATAGTACCAGTTTACTATTGTAACTTAGGTAAAAATCATACTAAAAGCATTTTTGCAAAATAAGAGATATCCTTATACATATTTTTTTTTTTAACTTCAATTTACTTTAAATCAAAGGATCAGACATTCTTCATATACCTCGCATCAATCAAGAATTTCATACACGTCACATGGTGACTTACTGCGTGGTATGGCGGCTATGGGTGCTAGTACAATGACAAAGAGAGCAAATTACGTAATCGAAATACCCGCAATCAGTCCATAGGTGCTTCAAATGGTGGTAACAGTTTGCAGATAACAACCACAAGGAACAGCATCAGCGTGAATATGTGAGCATTTGCATATATTTTAAAATTAATAATATATCAAAACTTTTTCACAATTCAGAAATGAGCCAAGAATATACCGATGAAACTGGCAAGATTAAGCATCACGACAATCCTTTATCGAGCCCGTCCAGACACAAAACAGTTGTAGACATGAAAGGTTAAAATTATATTTGCATACTATTTTCACTTTTATATATACATATATATATATATATATATATATATATATATATATATATATATATATATATATATATATATATATATATATATATATATATATATATATATATATATATATATATATATATGTATATATATATATATAATACATATATATATCCGTACATATACATTACATACCTATAACAATAACTTTGAATATCTTTTTAGATGTAATGGTCCCTCAATGACATAATAGAACAAGCCGCTGGTCGGCATAGTCGTGCTAGTGACCGAGGTGGTAAGTTTTAAATGAGAAATTCTATTATGAAATACTTTTTTGGTTTTTTTTCTTACTTTTTAATTAAGTAATATTTTAAAGCCCTACAAATTGCGATTTTTGTTTGAAGTTGCCAATTTTTTTTATAATTAATAGTTACATACTTAAGGCTATATTGAGAACTTTTGTACAGATCTAGTGTTTTGCTGCTTTAAATTAATGAGGGATTGTGTTACGTATAAATATCCAAAAAAAACCGGTGGCATTATAATAATTAGGGTTTTAAATGGTTTTGTAATTGAATTTGTTAAAAATTTTGATGGATTAAGATTTCAATCCATAAACTTTTATTATGAAT
Source organism: Eumeta japonica (assembly GCA_005406025.1). NCBI lineage: Eukaryota > Metazoa > Arthropoda > Insecta > Lepidoptera > Psychidae > Eumeta > Eumeta japonica. Next base: position 12,108 of record BGZK01003883.1, read on the forward strand.
TTAAAAAAATCGGTAAAATTAAACAACGATAGCATGTGTATGTTTTAAACCATTTTTAGCCCGAATTATTTAAATCAGTTTTTCTCCCATGAATACTAACCTGGGATCTACCCTACGTAATTTGTTTGAGTTTGGCATTGAGCATTATTTTGTATTGTTTATTTAAATACATGAGTTTTTAGTTGTAAATTCTTTTTGTAGCATTTTCTCTTATTTAATTTCTGAAATTTTTGCTACATACATTTATATATGTTTATTTACTGTATATGTATGTATGTCATTGGTATCTATTGTAAATATAAATTATGTGTTTGAAATTCTTTTTTATACACAGGAAAAATAAATTGTATTCTATTACTAAATTGTAAACCCAATTACTTTTGATTGCAATGGAACATTTCACAAAATTGTCAAATTTAAACACCACAATTCGTAAAAAATAATAATAAAACGTTTTATTATTAAATTATTGTACTATCTATAAAAGGCAACAATAGAATTTGAAAACATTTGTTTACGACGTAAATATGTCTGTATGTATGCATGTAGATTCTCGTATATAAGTATGTACATACACATATATACTATAAATACTGCAAAAATAAAACAAAACAATAATAAAATCAAAACAAATAATTAATTGATAGAAAATGTCCTACAAACAAATATTTAATAAAAAGAAATGGTTATATTTTTTTCTGTGTATCATGAATAAAATAAGATACGCAAGTGAAAAATTTAAACTAAAATTTTAAAAGCTTTTGATCTAAACAAACCTTTCAAATTGTAACAAGAATGAGTTATATGTATATGTATCTTGATTTTGAGTTTTAAATTTTTATTTTTTGCTTCACCACCAATCAACACTTTTAAATAGTACTATACTATTTTAAACAAGTACTTATAGATAAATAAAATATCGGAAAATTGAAATTGTATTTATAAACAAAATACCTAAACATATTTGAAATTTTTCTTTTTTTTTTTTAACATAACTACGACGTGTTTACTCTTCATGTCAGAGCAGACATCTGTTAAATTATTAATATATGAATGTATGTATATATGTAGGTATGTATATCCGTACTGTCAAGTTCAAACGATGTGAAAATATGGTAAGTACGGTTACTAAAATCAAGTACGGTGTGTTTGTTTAAACTACGAGTTTATTTATTCTATATAATTTTAGCTAACTTAAATTTTTTTACCCTAGGCTCATTCGGCCTGCTTTAGCAACGTGCTTATACTTAATATACTAACATACATTTATAAATTAATGTACATATAGTATAAGCACGTACATACGATTACTGTACTTAAATTTTTAGGGTACGACAAGTACATTAAGTATGAAATTTATCATTCTGTGTATAAATAAATACATACATTTATATGCATATGGAGATGGTGTTCATCGGAAAAATCGCAATACAAAGCCCTTTATGATTATGTACTATAGAATATCCACTTAATTTCTTAATTCTAGTTTTAATCTATTTTAATTTTCTAAGCCTTTACTATTTGATTGTTCCCTCTTTTTTAAATGACTTCTTTGACTCGACCATTTTTGCTTTAAATGTTGTTTATCAATAAAAAGAATCTCAATATGAAACATCTTGAAGATATTAATTATAAAACAAATAAACATATGCTAATATACTACATACATATATCCAAAAATAATTGTTTACAATTCTACCCTTGTTTACTTAAATTTAGTTATTGTTGTGCGATTTCCATAGACGCAAGGGAGTGGTAAATCGTTTAGAAAATTCATGAATCCTATGATATTTTAGTTATTTTTATGCGCTACTTCAGAGAGCCATAAAACTCTTTGTCTAAAGTTAAAAAAAATCATATTTTTATATATTTTTGTTCACATGATATATTATAAATACATCATTCTATTTTTATTATCATCAGTATTACTAGGGCTTACAACAAAGGTTAGTTTTACACACATTGTAGTAACTTATTTTTCGTTTTATAGAAATATATGTATGTATGTATATTGGTATGAATGAGCTAATATATTTTTCTAATCAAATTATATAAGAAAACTATTTTCAATATTTGAGGCTTACAGAAATCTTCTTTTCCCACGTCGACTTATGTGGATTTTTAGAATTCTCGAAAAAAGTTAAATTAAACTTAATCATTTTTTTGAATGTTAATGAGCTATTTACGAAGTTGGATTTTTTACTTTCTGAAATTAAGTAATTTTTTTTTTTTTGTGAATAACCGCAGTATCCAAGTTTTTTTAAGGAAAATGAAAAAAAGTAAAATAGAAGATTTTTATCTGGAGTGCAACCATCTGTTTCATATTTGCTATCGACCTAGTAATTCTTCAAATTTATCTTTTTGTCTTCTTTAAAAATGTACGAATTTACGAAATATACGTTTGATTAAACAAAAAATTTGCATCGGCTTCGGACGAATAAGTACATATGTATTAAAAGGCATACAGATTAATTTTCAACTAAAGTCCAAATTTAAAGCTCTTAAAATTTTTGCTCAATTTTGAATAGGTATTGTATTATCTCTTCATATATTTATGTGTTTATTTTCTAACTCTTAATACTGAACGCATTGTTGTTATTATTTGCATGATTTAGATTATTCTAAATTGTTTTATCTTTAAACTATTTTATATCTAACTTGTAAGTTTTGTAAATTGCATGCTAGCATTTATTCACAATTTGTTTGTTTTATTAAATATTCCAAATTTGTTTGTGCTTAAAATATTTTTATTGAAAATTTTAAGTTCTGAATTTAGGTAAAAACACTAGTTGGTTGGTAATTATTTTGGCATAAACAATCTGTTTGTTTTTCAAAATCTGCAAAGCTAGAAAACTTGTCTCTTACTTGTTTATTTATTTATATTATGGAACACCCGATATTCAATCGAAAAACATAAATATTAATTAAAATAGCTTATATTTATGGATAACGAACAAAAACAAAAATTTTCATTTTTTACTTTTTCTTGGCTTTAAGGTCAGGTGTTTTTATTGTACAATTTTTTTAAAACAAGCTTGTTTTGTCCAACTTTTAAAATCGTAAAATTCTGCAGGATAAAAATGAAATGATTCTAAATTTTTAGTTGGATCAGAAAACACTATATAACATTATAATAATGAAATTAACATTGTTAAGGACAAGTTATATTGAGATCATAAAAAGTTAGGAACAAACACATGTATTTGGGAAATAAGAACAAGAATGCAAGAATGGTCAAAGTCACCATTTATTAACCATGTTTTGCGTGTAAGATACGGGATGACTAAATATTGCACTTTAATTTTTTTCTTTGTTAACGATTGGTTTACGTTTGCAAATAGTAGGTATGACTATTTTATAGATATTCTGCTGGAGCTTAAACCTTATTTTATCTGCCTACTATGGCTGTAAGCAACCCTTTAGTTTTATGACCAACCTACTATATTTTTCTACGTAGACAATAAAAATATTTTCAGACAGCGGGTGTAAAAACTTTTCTTACACAGCTACTTAGATTCCAAAATACATATTATTGAAGCAGTAGATGTAAAGATCTATTTGGAGTTTCTGTTACAACAAACAATACGATATCGGGCATGCATGATAAGATGATAAGAAAGTGAACTTTACTACGCATACATTTGTTATCTAATTTTTAATATCTAAAACCGCGGCATTTAATGCAAGTGCATCAAAATTTCGGTCTGACAAAAGCTTGCGTTTCGTTGGCTGTGTGTGTTATCGCTATTACAGTGACAACATTATTTGTAATGTTTGCAGTATCTTATTGAAATAACAGGTCATAATTAGTTTTAAAATCATCTGCTTTTATTATATCAGGCCTTTATAATTGCTTTCTGACTAGCTTCACAGCCGAAAACAACTGTTAAGACATTTTGACTTGATACAAAATTTTAAATTAGATTTATTAACAAATAATTAAGTAGTTTTGAATCTTTTTTTATTTTAAATAACAAATGTATGTATATATATATCTGTTTATTTTAAATTTTTGATGCTCACTTGCTCTAGAATTTGCTTTGAGCCAATTCCAACAATATTGCAAGGTGCTTGAAAGTATTTAGTAGATTAGTAAAATTTAGCAATTCTCATTCTTAATAAAAAGTTGCCATGTAGACACTGTGAATGCAGTACATCTGATTAAAATTTCTCTGCCCCTTTCACTATTTCAAATATGTTCGTTCATATATTCATATTAAAAATAGTGAAGTGGCAGTCAACTTTTTAGCTTAGCAACATCAAAATGCATAAAATTTCTGTTTACTGCGTTATGAGAAAGGAATCAAACAAAAAGCTTTATGCCAAATGTACCGAATATGGCAAATACTTGATTTTACCGATAAAACTTCTTCATATAATTTTGTTTTACATTTTATTATACTTAGTGCGTGGCTCAAATATGGAAAAATATCATTTTCAAAAAGAAAACGTGAAAAAATACAAAAGTTTCACCGTTCGCTCATGATTTACTTAATGTATTACAAATCGGTAGAAATTAGATTAGCAAATTAATTGTATAAAATAGTCTCAAATCGTTTTTAGTAATTAACGAAAATGAAGCAAATAGTTTGCTTTTTCAAAATAATTTGAATAGTTTTATTTCAATCATCATTGATTTTGTAATATACATATGTATCTTTATATATTATAATCTTTTATTTTTCTGCAATTAAAAGTTAGTCAAGAAATTTTCCTTAAAATTTTGTCCAAAATAATCTGTTTAGAAGTACTACTCTAGCAAATTTTGTTCCACAATTATTTTGAATGCGTTATTGAACACACAAATACATGCAAGTAAATAAATGTACATATGCTGAAAGTTTCACTATGTGCAATGAAGAAATATCAATGAAATGAATTAACGTTAAAAATTAGTATTATTTGAGTTTCTATTAATCAAATTTTAAAGACGCGACTAGTTCTTACTGTCGTTAAATAATAAATAAGTAGATTTCTTGGGATACATACATACTTAATTGAAACAAAAAATGGCTGAGTCAAAGTATGTCAAAATTCACTAATTCGCAATTTTACGGTACAGTTTCCGTTTATTATTTTCCCACAGAGGACGACGACGAAGATGGTCCAACTTTCAAGGACAAAGCACTCGAATTTATACTAAAATGTATAGACATCTTTTGTGTTTGGGACTGTTGTTGGGTGTGGTTAAAATTTCAGGAATGGGTCTCCTTTATTGTGTTTGATCCTTTTGTGGAACTATTCATCACACTGTGCATTGTAGTCAACACAATGTTCATGGCCATGGACCATCATAACATGAATACAGAACTGGAGAAAGTTTTAAAAAGTGGAAATTACGTAAGTGTTGTTTAAAATAATTTATAATTAATGCGCCAACAAAAATATAATTTTATATAATTGTCATTTTAGTTCTTTACTGCCACCTTTGCCATAGAAGCGACAATGAAGCTAATGGCTATGAGTCCAAATATTATTTTCAAGAAGGTTGGAATATTTTCGATTTTATTATTGTAGCTCTGTCATTGCTAGAGTTGGGGCTTGAGGGAGTTCAGGGACTGTCAGTTTTGAGAAGCTTTCGTTTGGTAAGATTATTTTAGTTCCTGTCCTTCTCCCACAAACTTTCACCTATAATTTCTTTTCAATGTACTTTTTAATTTTTTGAAAACAAAACAAAAAAATTAAAACCGAGCTAAACTTAACTTATGTATACACATGTACAATGAAACATGTACCCTTGTGCTTATCAAATCTTAATTAACGAAAATGACAAATCGATAATGATATGATGTTGTAATTTATTCAAAAACTTCGTACTACAAATTCCAGCTTCGTGTTTTCAAATTAGCCAAATCTTGGCCTACCTTAAATTTGCTAATATCAATCATGGGACGCACAGTGGGCGCTTTAGGCAACTTGACTTTCGTCTTATGTATTATAATATTCATATTCGCCGTGATGGGCATGCAATTGTTTGGCAAAAATTACACAGGTACAAAGGAAATGCCCTCCTTATATATACATAAATACATAAATAGCTGAACTTTTAAATTATATAAAATTTTCCCTAAATTATTAAAGCTCTTACTCTTTTTAAATAACATTTTTCTTAATAAAAACACCTCAATATTATAATTTGCTTTTAAGCACGTTCTTTATATTTGAATGTTGTCCACATTTTAAGACCTGAGCTGGATTTGAAATTAATTGAACGGAGAAATCAAAACGAAAAATCTTTTCTTTGCTAACTTTTTTACACAATGAAATTATATACATATATGAATGAGCTACGCCTTTGCT
>BGZK01003884.1:0-18405 GCA_005406025.1 Eumeta japonica
AAGGTGTGCCAATAAGTTGCACGCCAAAACGTAACGGTTTTATCAGTAGATTTTACTCCTCAAATTTTCTCATACCGAGGCCTTATATGAAAATCGATTCTTAAGGAGTAAACTCCAACAACGGTTTTAAATTCTTTTGTCTCTCTATCTTGCTGTTCGTGCACATGTCTGAAATTATTTAACGGATTTTAATGCGGTTTTCACAGCTATAAAAAGACTTATTTAAAGATCTAGTCTGCGAAGTAACAAGGTGAGAAAATAGTGCGTGGAGTCCCTTCGCGCGGAGGAAGTGGAACTTCGTAATGTTGAAATGGAAATAGGAAGGGTTAAAAATTGCGTTTTCGTCGCACATTTACATTGCGAAAACAATTGCGAGACGAAATGTACCGACTCACTCATTTTCTCTCTCTACGTTCTACCTTTGTGTATCTTTTTTTTCTCTTTCCCTCTTGCGTTGGAATATTGGACGCTACTCGTTGCTAAGGCTTGCGCTGGCCTGTAAAGGTATACTACGCGCATACGTTCGAGGTGCCACGCATTCACCCTCCCTCTGTCTTTCTATTCTGGGATCCCTCCCTAGGAGCGTTGAACGTTTAACGCAACAGTGCTTTCATACCCCTCCATGGTAGCGTTACATGTTTAACGCAACCTTGTTGGAAGTCGCATTAGAAGTTTCTCTTCAATAGTAATTATTGGTAGCATCGAAGGGTTATTTGTAGGTGTCAGAATACGTCATAAAGGAAAAAAAGGGCTGGGCAGTAATGACGACTGCCGACACAAGTGAAAGCTTAAAACTATGATATAACAGAAGTTTTTTTTTTGGATATTCAAATTAATGTATCATAAATTAAGATTTCATAACTTTTATTAAAGCTGTCTATACTGGTCTGGTTTTGACGATCTCTCGGCATTCAGAGCACAATCATATTCATTTTATTTTAGTATAAAAACAACAATTTAGTTAAGTTATTTTTTACAAAACTTATGATGGACTGCACAAAAATCAATTACTAAAATATAAATACAACTTTAAAAACACAACAATAAATACATTTTTTATTTATTATTCAATTGACTTTGTTATTCTCACGCATCATTATCACTCACTTCAACAATATTTAAGCTATTTGTACTCTCCATCATTTGATTATTCTAAAAAGTTTACTTATTTATATGGCTTATAGTAGCAGAAATAATTCTATATATAAACAATAAACTATATATTTATATGAAAATGTTAATATATATATATTATACTAATTTGTTTCTGCGCAGTAATCGTATACACTTGAGCTTTTAAAATAACAATCAAACAAAAACACAATTTAAATTATACACAACGTGTCAGTCACCATTGCTTTTAGGGAACATACCCATACTACGTGACCCATATTTTACAATTTTTACCCCAAACGTGAACAACCTTAGTTTTCATGTAGTAATTTATAATTATGAATTTAAATCATATGTTTTTGCTAATACAAAGTTAATATAATCAGGAAAAAAACTTATGTAAAAACATATTGTAACAGGTGCTTACGTTTTACTACAAATAGAATACTATATAAGCGCACCACTTCTGAATGAGTAAAAAACTATCAGTTTTAAATCAGCTGGCGTCTCGGCATATTTGCGTTAGCGTTTCCATTTGTAAGTTTAAAAACTGCTGAACGCTGCGCGTCATAATTTATATATATCTCCCGAAAAAAGCGCCTGACTACGTGATGAAGCCTAAGCCCCCCCCCCGTCTGGTGACCAAGCGTAGTATATTGAACTCTCACCCCCAGGTGACCCCCAGGACAGGTCAAACAGGTCACGTAGTATGGATATGTTCCCTTAAATTACACACAACCTGCAAAAAAAAAAGTTTTAACTTCAAAGAAATAAAAGTAAAAATCTACACTCGGCCCTTACCCACGACTCCGCCCGTACACAAAAAGAATCTCGAAGTAGATTTTGATCATCTACATCGTACCTCAATTCTACATCTGATTCTGATCTCATTCCCAATACTGGTCTCGATTCTATTTTCGTCCTATTTGTCCCGCTCTCTATCATTCTTTCTTAATCTCTCGCTCCATTTTTCTATCTTTCTTCGTTTTCCTTTTTTTCCTTTTAGTTCTTTGTCATCCTCTCTCCTCGTCCTTGCAAAGCAAAACGATCCATATAGTTATAATTAAAAATCTCGTGACGCCATGTATTGACCTATGCCGTTTAAAATGACAAATAGATTGGATTAGCTAATGTTTGTTTATTTAAAACTAAATCAATATGTGCAAGCATTAACGCAAAAAATAATCTCATCGTTTTCTAATTTTAACTGACTTCAGAAAAGGAGGATATTCTCTGATCTACTGTATTTTGTTCTGTATGTGTTTATATGCTATAGTCTACGCTATATATTTGCTGTGTGTAAACCATCACCAACCAATGGCCATTAATTGTGACCTTGTATATAAGAGCAAAACGATATTTGTTATTGGTTCTAAAAGTTAGATTTTTGAACATTCTATGGGAACCTTACGTTTTTCTGGGTTAAATTGTACTAAGATGCTATCTCGGTACACATCTGTATTGAATTTTAAATGGATCCATCCTGTTACTATATTTTTTTTTATTATGCTACACTAACCTTACATTTTTACGATACACTCCATCCCAATTATTAAGAAGATTGAAACAGTACTTCGCGTGATGTGCGTACGGACAAACAGTCAGATGAAAATTTCTGAAATTGCTCATTCGGCATCGATGTTGATGGTGAGGTTAATTCTATTAAGAATTTATTTAAAAAAATCCACTTTGGTCTCGTTACTGTTTTTTTTTTTAGCCGTTATCGTCCGCTTTGCTAGGCTTGAATTAAAATTTAACATTTATTTTTTAATAACAATATTAATAATGCAAATTCACACCTATTTCCCAGAGGGGACTATACATTTCCACAAGGTACGATCTTTGCATATCTCTTTGCTTCACTGACATCCATCAATCTTTTCATGCAAGCTCGTCATTTTCAGTGCTTATAATTTAGCCGTTTTTTAAAACGTAACGAATTTGGGCCGCATAAACTTTCTAGGTCGACCCTTGCCGACTTTTTCACCATACTTTTCGTTCTGTAGATTTGTCTTGTCAGTCTACTTTCATATATGATCTAAATATGCCTGCGATTTATCTCACACCCCAGTACAACCCCATCTCCACCCTCCCTTCTTTACTACCCCACACCATTGCCCATTAAACACACACAAACAACTATAAAGAAATAATTGAATATAGCCACCAAATAAATACAAAAATAATTACATTTTGCTGTACATAATATATGATCGGTTCAGTGACTCATAAAACGATTATTTATCACAAAATTTGCCAAATAATGTGTGTACTAAGTGAGTATGTAGACTGACCTTACAGATTTAGTAATATAGATAAAGTGAGATTCCTTTTACCAATTAATAGTTATGTTATTATGTATTTTTTTACCTTTAGGAATAACCACTAGAAAGTACGCATATTAAAGCTTTTATAAATGTCATAATTGATTCAAAATGAAGAGTGACATTTTTACGGTACCAAACGGTGCCCACAAGACCCTATTAGTAAGCCTACACTGTCCGTCCGTCCATCCGTCGTTGCGTCTGTCTGTTTGTCTGTTTTATCTTTAAAACGTTGTATCATTTCAATTTTGATGAATAGCCAATTTAAATTTTCTTATTATACGCGTTATTATAATCCTAACAATTAAAAAATAATTGAAAGAAAATAACAAATTAAGGTGCTCTTCATTCAAGAATATGTTTTTTATAACTTTGGATTGGCTCTATCGTAAAAATAGTTATACAATATAGCTACCAAACTTAGTGTGTTGTAGTACAGATTCAAAGAATAAAACCAAAGTGAGTTCACACGCGGTGAAGTGAAACCTAGTATTTTTGGTTAATTTTTAAGAGACTGAGATGAATATACTATGAAGGTGGTAAACAGAGAGAAAAAGAGAGAGAGAGAGTGCGTTTGATCGATAATTTTTGTTACTACTCAAAGTAACATTTTAGTAAAGATGGCAATTGTTCGATTCAATATAAAATAATTTTTAAAAGTGCGCGGTAGTCACTACCATCCAACAGAAAATAATGTGTTATAGAGTTCAAAGTTTATTTCTCTCTCCCTCTCTCTCTTTCTCTTCTTCTCTTTGTATGTATTTCGAGTAGAATACATAGAGTCTAGTCTCTATATGCAGAGTCCATGTAATGAGCCCGTACATAACGGTAAGTAGTAGGGACGCGGACCGCTAAAACCATCGTGTAAAGAGGAGACAAAGGATAGGGTAAACTATAGAGAAACGCATGTATCTCATTTTCTCACAGCCTAAAACCCATATACATTTCTGGGTTTTAGGGATTCTTTGTTGTTACACATTTTCGTTTCATAAAGTCTAATTCACACCATCCCAAAAGAAGTTCACTTCAATAAAACAGGCCAGGTGCGATGAATGCGCGCGCCAAGAATCCCGAATTGAAGGAAAAAACACATTTTTTGGTACATACTTAACGCAATTCTGTAATGTGGTGGTACGGAACGTTCATTGCGCAAGTTCGACTCACACTTGATCGGTTTTATATTTATTCATTGGTCGCCACGTTGTTTTTCCATTAATGAACAGAATTGTATATCAAACTCCTCGTTTTTATGTATCCCTGCAACAATGACATTATATTAGATATACTTATTGGTGGATAAAGATTATATAGACTAAAAGTTGATTTTACATTTGAATCTATTTAACTGACTATAACAAGCTTCGCATTCATTTCTTTTTATATCCACTAAGATAAATATACGTAAGCATGTATCTATATTAACAAAAAAAAATTAATTTAAAACGTTGAAACGCAACCAAAATAGCATACGAAAAGACTATGTAAAATATTTTTCAATACAATCTGAGCCAAAAAACATTTTACGTAGTCTCTTAATTACTTTTCAAAATAAAATAATTTATTGACTTTCTTGCGATTTCGTATTCCTACAATAACATATTTTATGCAAAATATTATAGTTTCACTGACTTATGGTTATGCCCATAAATTTTCAGCGTTATTTTGATAACAATTTTGTGTGCTATTATGCAAAGATAGTACGCCGTAACAGCACAATTTTACATTTCTTTTTGTGCTTTTGTTTGTCATCTCAATACTTCGCTTACGAAGATCTATCAGATCTCATTTCAGGATTTTTACAATGTTTTTTGATTCATCGGTCCATGGTAATCGAGTAATATATAAAAATAATTTAGTTTTCTTTTTACAATAATAAACAAAAATGTAATTCTAAATTGTATCTAGTTTATATTGTTATAAAACGAAATAACGCATATGACTTATAGCGAAGCTTATAGCTAATTTTAGCTTCATGCCTTCTGTTGTCATTTGCAATTAGTCATTACAATAAAAATTTCCTATTTTTTTAAAATTTTTAAGCTATGGAAATGATATAAAATGGTATTTATATATGGCATTTTTAAAAATGCATGTAATAGGTTTTATGATAAGGTCAACAGGAGATATTAAAATCTGTTAATAAATTCATCACCGCAGTAAGAGTTTACAAAAATTGTCTACTTTTTATTGTAAAATATTATACAAGTGTATATAATAGGTATATTATGTGGATATTAAAAAAAAATTCTTCTACATCATTCTATTTTTTTTTTAATAATTGTTATTTAGGATAAAAATATCGATATCAATTGATGTAGGTAAGCAAACAAATAACCGTATCTTTTAATAACACGACATCGATACAATCGAGACCAGAGACGGCAAACAAAAGCTTCATGCGTAATATATGAAAAGCAGTGAAACGGGAAAAAATATTGTGGCCGTACCAGTGTGTTTCCAAATAGTTATAGCTGCGCTCGTAACCCACTACTCGGCCTCCTATCTTACCGAATGTCAGAAAGCGTCATGGATATTAGATGGGTTGTTCCATTTGCTCACGTGGCTGCTTCGATAAGCTCAACCGGCTTTGAACTACTACGAGTTTTAGGAAAGCTATGTACATACCTTGCGAGAAACTGTAAATAGTTAGTGCGCAGGTAATTGTTAGAAAGCTACCAGGCTCAGTTATGTAGTATACTTCTAAACAACTAATTTATTTATTAGGTTATTAGATTATCAGTTGTACGAAATGATATACCATATATATTTAGTTTCTCCGAAAAATAAAGCTCTTGATGTCAATGATTACTCGTAATTTTGTACAAATTTTACAATATTCATCAATTATTTTTTACCTGCCACCGGAATCATAGAATTAATAATGTTTTGTCGAGTCCTTTGTAAAATCACATATTTGAATTTCTGTAATAGTAGTATATTATTGCATAACACACAAGAAAAAGTACAATTCTAAGCGGGAAAACGATCAAATATCACATAATTTTCTCTATAGTGTCAGTTATTGGTGTAAAATAAAAATATTTTTATTTTTTGTTTTAATTAATAATACATATTCCGTATAAATAATAAAAAATATTACAAATTAATTATTAGTCTAATAAAACTCAGAATATTCAATGATCAATGAATGCTGTCAAAGCAAATCAGAGCGAAACAAAACAGTCCTGTAAAGTGCTTTTTTAAATATTTTAAAGACATAGTATTGACAAGAGATTGTGAAAATAGTTTCTAAGAAATGCATTCCACTTTATCACACTCGGATATTGTTATTTCAAATTTGTTTCGTATATATATATATGTGTATGTACTTATATAATTATCGCAATAAAATAACACAATATGTTCCACTTTTGATACTCCAGTTTTTTGTTTTACATGATGCACAAAATAAAGGAATTCGGTTTTTAAAACACGGATCAAATATACGCAAAAATGTACTTAGAGACAAAACGAGGCACATTACGTGATCTCCACCGAGTGTACACTCACCATCTGCACTTGCCGCATGGTGATTGTCCACTACCATGCTAGATGCCCAAAGTGAGTTGCCCGAGACGCGCCTCGGCGGGGCGGCGCTATCAAAACATGCGGTCACTCTATGACGTCTATTTACATAAACCTTTAGCATCAGACGTCGCCCGTCACGCAAGTTATGAGAATTTCCTAGTTCGGCTATCGCAAGCGGCGAACGCGATCGAGTCCGCGTAGACTTTGGAATGTTGCATTTGTGGTGGTATGTTTTCCCCCTAACGCGTTCTAGGTTCTAAGTCGACTTGCTGTAACTAATTTTAAACTTTTAGGACGACTATTTATCACGAATGGATAATTATATTAGTTGCAACATAGAAAACTTCGTAAACGTTAATCGTAAGATTACACGGATGTCCATTAATTATCGCTTTAATTCCACGTTTAATTTTATAATTTACGTTTTTATTTTTCGGCGTAATTCCACAAGTAACATGTAGCAAACGCGACTAGTGTTTATGAATAATTTTCCGCCCGCCGCTTCGCTCACGTGAACGTGAAATGTGTTCCACGTCTTGAACGATCTTACTGCCAATTTCAATCTTCTTCAGGCTTTCAGTTCTGTTCCGTATTGCTTCTGATTGCGATCCCGGTCAGGCTTTTAATAATAGTTCCGGTCTCACACTTGATTTCGACTACTGTCCCGTTCGTCTTCAATTTCAGTCCCGGTTCTAGCTCTTAATTCTTATCCCTGTTCAGCTTTGAATCCCAATAACCTACCGGTTACGATTACGATTTGTACGAAGCCGGGGCAAATGTTAATATCAATACACAATATAGGCTATATTACTCACGGTTCGTGTAATTTTCTATTAATAAAGACCCTTTTGGAATCGATATTATTGATCAATTCAATAGTACAAAACGCAGATGAAGTGCTAAGAATGTATTAATAGAAAATGCTAAAATAGACTACATACAAACCTTCTTGAAAAATCCATTTAGATGTATTTACTGTCATGATGATTGACCAAACGGTATAGCAGTTGAGCGTTTACACATTTAAAAACATCAATTTTTATATAAACAGAAGATACACAAAAATTGCGTGTCATGCAAATGATATAAATGCATATTCTCGTTTATTCATAACAGAGTATTATTTCTTAAAGAAGTTCTTTCTTTATAGTGGCAGTCATATTGGAAATATTTTAATACAACAGTAGTGGTTATGTATTAAATCTGTGATAACCTTATACCACAGAAAATAACTCTACTATCCGTTATAGTTCGCCATCACAGAATCACATAATTGATTAATTGATCGCAGCGTCTGCGGCTTCGAATGTGAATTGCTTCATAATTTCTTTTCTTTTTTTTTTCTTTCTTCTTTTTATGATTTTTTACAAGATCTCTTATTCAGTGTTGCTATATATTAATTCTTTTTTCTTTCGAAGACAGTTTAATGCGCTTCATCTTGTAATTGATCATAACCTGTAAACAAGCTTAAGAAAGTTGGATTAAAATTTGTATATATTTATTCCGTGCATAAGAAAACGCAATAGCTTAGATGGAACTGTATGAATTTAAGAAGCGTGTAGTTTTTCACTATTCTAAAACTTAATGTGTCAAAATATACGTACAATAGTTTTTGCCCGAGGCTCAGCCTGCTTAAATTTAGAAGTAATTCCTTCATCTTGTGCATCGACAATTACGGCGCTATCAAAGTCCTGATGTCTAACCTGTCTTTGTTTCTGACCCGATGTATATAAAAGAGTAAACTGACTGACTGATATATCAACGCACAGCCTAAATTACTGGGTCTAGAGTCAATATTTTGCTCAAGGGTTCCTGTTATAACGTAGGCTAATACTTACTGAGAACTCATAAAGGGCGAATTGAGTGAAATTCTGTTGTATGAAAAATCGAAATCGTTAAAGCAGTGGATGTTAAATTTAACGTTTTAGTTCTTTAAGATATAAAATATAGATAAATAAAATAAAATGATATTAAATATAAGAATAATTACATAAATTGATTTTTCTTATAATGATCTCTAAAAGAGATAAAATGAGGAGTGAAATGTTGTACGGAAAATCGAAATCGCTAAGGTCGTGAATTCCAAATTTATATTTCAGCTAATCATTAGTAACAAAAAAAATATGCTTAAATGTAACCCTAAACGGTTAGAAATAAGGGTTGAAGTTTTTGTACGATAAATTTGTACCTCTGAATAACATAGTTATGTTTACGCGCGAACGAGAAGCTTTCGAAAAAAACCTGGCTTCATCTTCAAATTTATGCCACTAAACATCTAAAATTCACTCATACAAAGCTACACTAACCCTTAGTTATACATACTCCAAATTTTATTTTGATACTACTAGCATTTGATATCGCGTCTTTTAAGTCAAAATTGTAACTAGTAGCAAAATCGAAATTGCATTCAGGACGAGAAATAGAATTGGAAGTCGAGACCGGTATCAAAATTGAGAATAAAATCAAGGTCAACATCGAGTGTGGATCAAAATTAGAATAAAGAGCGTGACCGGAATCAAAATGAGGATCAGCATTAAGATCGAAATTTAGAGGGGAACCGAGATCGGGAAATGGAATCGGAATCCTTAGATTAAGACCCGAGTCGGATACAAAGCGGGGATGCAGTCGCAGGGGATGAAAGAAATTGAAATCGAGAGCACGATTAGGATCAGAGCGAACGGGATTGCGATCAGGGTCTCGAATTCGTGATGGGGCGATATACAAGAAGAAACAATTAATTTTATATAGACGCGGGCGAGCCGCGGCAAAAGCTAGTCAATATTATTTAAATTCAAAAGACAATCATTTGCTGATGATGTGAATGTTGCTATTTACAAACTGTTACTGCAAATAATCTTCTTCGTAATGAAAAAAACATGTATCAAATTTTCCCTTTTTATTTCATTTGCGATTTCATGATAATATCTTGTGTTATCTTTAACCGCAATAATTACAAAGTATTAAATTGAATACAATTATAAAATTTTGTAGATTAATATTTCGATAGTAGTTAATATAAAGCGCTTCGACTTAATCGCGTTTAAAAAAATATCCTACGACATATTGATATTTTTACTAAAAAATTTAATTAAAATGAGAAAACTTAATAACCTCACGGTTTCAAAGGGAGATAAACGTAACACGATCAATTTTACACTTTTATTTACTATAAAGTACTTAAATAATTATAACAATACAAACAAACTAATCATAACAATATTATATCTCATAAATTTTAAATAATTCTAATAATTGGCGTAGTACAGTGACGTGTTGATACGTCAAATATTTAATATTATGTAATTGTTATTTTTTTACCTCCGAAATTTTCTCCTCTTTAGGGCAAGCGACTCTAGATTCGATGCGTAAATATTGACTCGATGGAAATTTCTCGTTACGTTAAGGTAGGCTCTCAGTTGTTTTTTCTTCTACTTTTTTTAATAAATTATAATTTAAGTATGATTTCGTAAAGTCGGTATGAGTAGAAATAAAAAAAAGCCGTAAAATCAAATCATTTCATAAAGACCTATGCCTATAGTTAATTATTTATATTTAAAGAATTTCATCTCTAAACTATAAATCTCATAATCATATAATTTCACGTACGTGAGTGATGAATTAAAACTTTTTTTTGTGTCACAAAATAAAGCAATAATTCAAGTGTGTATTTTGTCTCCTTGAAATTAATAATTGGAACCTATTTGCATTACGTTATTAGAGGTAGCCTATCACATTTTAGATTTCGCGAAATCATACGATAAACGAATATAAAATTTTCATTTAAAAACATCGAATTTGAACCTCATTTCGGATACAATAATTGGACGTAAAATGTTGATGCCGTCCATACACGGTCATAACTGTGGTCGTACACCGTTTACGGTCCTTTTGGCCCAGTTCAAAGTGGCCGCGCAGCTAGAATGCGGTTTCGTAACAGTAAAGTCGTCGCCGCGTTCGCCAATAAACTAATTCAGAGCACCCGCGGTTATTATACGTTGAACTTGACCTCTGCGTGGTCGTCTATGCTTGTATAATTTATGTGCTCGTCGTTCCGAGTGAAAAGTATCATGTTACATATCAGAGAAGATTTCTTTAGGAGTGAAAAGGAAGCTCTGAAAATGCCTAAGAGGGGGCGAAGCTTTAGAAATAGAGGGTTGTAAGAAAATATCACACATTGAAAATATTATTGTTACGATTCTTTTGTATCAATGTGACTGCTTCATCACCTCATAGTGTATCAGACCATATAAAATATTTTATTATTAGTTTGTTCTTGACAAACAGAACTGGTTCTAATCGAGATATAAAATTTGATTATTAAAATGAAAAAATATTTCAAATTTCCTCCTACATCTTTTAAAACGCTATTTAAACATTCCATTATGTCCGAGTGAAAATAGGTCGATAATGAGGCGCGATGATTTTGTACAATTATAAATGTCGGCTAAAACCAGGAGAATCACTAAGACAAATTTAGAGTGGAGTCCAACGGCAAAAGCTCTTCTAAATTACTGTTTATCACAGGTTTAACTAATTTAAGCGCGATCGGGTAACTTTGACGGACGATGAAGCAAGTGACAGTCCTTTAACAGCTGTTAAAAAAGAAATCACGGTGACAGTTAAAAACGTAATTCAAGAGAATAGGCAAATTGCAGTAACATTAAGCGATTCAGTGTATATCGCGCATTGAGCCAAGAACTGAACATGAAATTCTACAAGGCAATTCGTCGCGTGAAGAGGACAGCTTTTTCGCTGCGTACCACACAACTTAATCCAGATTTGGAAGCAGATTAGAGAAGAGTGATACCGTCACAGGATAGAATGATCCAAAGCAGGCATTGTCTCGGCGCGTTTACGATATCGTTCCATAACGTTTCATTTATCTTGGATAGTGAATCATGAATTTATTACTATGATCCAGAAATGAAATGTCAGTTGACCGTATATCTGTTTCATAATGGACTAATGCCTACCAACGTGAAATGTGCGAGAAGTGTAAGCAAATTTTTCCTTTGACGGGTCATCTAGTGTTGTTCCCTTGCTAGATCAAAAGAATAGCAATGCTGAATAGTATTTTAAATCTTGGGAAAATAGTTTATCGGCTTCAACTAGAAGCAGAACCGCGGCAGTTAAAAGGTGGTTGATCCAGATTAGAAATTGTGTTTTGAAAATTAGTTAGGAGTATAAGATTTTGTATAGACGCTGATGGAGCGTTGTTTGATAGGATGTGATTAAAAATTATTATACGAGTATATTCTTTTGCACAATCGCAAAACTTTCTGAATTCCCTAACTATATTTACACTATTCAGCATCTATTTACCTTTTCCATCTCCTGTTTCTAGTAATTATTTTATGTGTAACCAATTGGTTATACGATCCTGTCACTCCTCGCAATGTCACCTACACATTTTCACTCGTACGATTAAATGAAGGCGAGACGTTTTTAATAATAAAGTCTTCTAGATAAAAAATATTGCATTTTGAATAAAGCACATAAAAAAAAATAATATAAAATTAAACTTTGAGAAACAATAGTATTTTATTTAGAAAAACAAATAATTATAAGAAAAATATTTAGTGAAAATGACATCGTTATTTTTAAACGGATCTAAAAATGAACATCCACAAGACGAAAGTTGAGTTAAAAGTCCATGTTGTGTCCACTCTAACAATAATTGAGAACTCTCGAATCCAAGTTGCTGACGAATTCGTCTACTTGGGACAACCTGATTACCGATTAGGTAAATCCGACCTGATACCACTCGGTTGCAATGAATTCAATTCAGCTGGATAGCGTTCGGGAAATCACAAGGCATTTCCAAATTCAACGTACCACAGTACCTAAACACTGAAGTTTTCGAACACGTGCGTGTTGCAATCGATGTGTTCCCGGATGTTAGGCTTAATGCCGTGTTGTGTCATAAACGAATTCAGAAGCACTCGATGTTGCTACAGGAAGACTCGTGTTCGGGATTTCTTTGCGAGATAAAATCCGGAACGAGTGCATCCTCACAGAAATCTGCGTGAACGACATAGCCCACAAAAATCGGGGATGCGAAGTGGCTATATCGTTCGTCAAACCGATAATCGCTGGCGAAGAAAGGTTCTTGAGTGATGACCGCGGTATGGACGTTGCGTCGCTGCGTGCGACGGCTTCCCTATAGGTGTATTGACGACCTAGACGAAGGTCGCGGATCGTTTTTGATTACACACGGCCCGGGATCGTGTGTCGAGGAAGTCCAGGGCGGGAGGCTTATGTCGAGCAGTGATCGTTCAATGGTTGGAGCGAAACGTCATTATAATTTTAAATATAATTATTACAAATGGGTATAAGATAAAGTAAAAATCATTATGAAAATTCTTAATCTATGTACTTCAAATGCCATATGCGTGTATTTGATGCACGTATATGGTGTTATGTGCATCATTTATGGTATGGTAAGTTATAAAAATATTGAATAAAAGCAGACTTCTATACATATTAATATTTATCATAACTATATATTTTTTAAATATAATAATACTTTTTCCAGAAAATAATTTCAAATAAATATTTACTGCAATTTAACATAAGGTAAATTTTACAATTTTATCTATTTATTTTGTAAAACTTGAAAAATAATCCGTAGTAAGATTTCTTTTCTTCAAAACTAGGCATATTGTTACATAAAACGGTTTATCCAATTCTTGTAAAACACATATAATCAACGTGAACAATGTTTCGTAATGTATGTTTAAATTGAAGAGGTTTCTTGTACTATTTTGTAATAGTTACATCGAAACGTAATTGAGGTTGTTATGACGATCTTGTTTTTGCTTCACTTTCGACATAATTTTTCAAATGCGTGATATGTTCGGTGTGATGATAGGGGAAGTGAATTTTACTCGCGAGCCATTTTAAATATTTTTTTATGCTATCCGATCTACGTTTATTATATTAAATATTATTTATTCTCGAAACCGAAAGTCGCCGCGTACCCGACGAAGTGTAAAGGTGAACGCGAGTCATCGCGTTTGTTTAGCGCGATGTTATGCGATTACCGGCGTGCACGTTCGCGGCGGGCAGGCCTCGCCAGAGCTTACGGAGCGGGCGGGCGTTACATAACGCGGCCGGCGCTACGGCTCCGCGCGCCTGCGCCTCCCGCGAACTTTCACTCACGCTGCTGCGTTGACCCGCCCCGCCGGCCGGCGGTCCTCTCATCCCGACCACTATTTAAGATGCTTCCGACTATTCGATGACATCAGTTCACCTGCGTCTCTGAGTGGCGCGGTTTACTGTGTAATAGTACAAGCGCGACCGATATGAGGCTCATACTGGTAAGTTCTGTGTTATCGTATTTGAGGTATTGTTGATAAATCAGTTCGAATTGGTGTTATAATGTGTATATTTTGTGCAGTTGATCGCGACGACGGTGGTCCTGGCCCAGGCTCGTCCGGAAGCTGGATACAGTTATTCGGCACCATCCAGGCCGTCTAGTAGTTACGGCGCTCCTGGAGGCGGCCACGGCGGTGGTGGCTTTGGAGGCAGGCGGAGGCGGTGGAGGCGGCTTCAGTGGCGGCGGTCACGGCGGAGGGCGGTTTCGGAGGTGGTTTCGGTGGAGGATTCGGCGGTGGTTCCGGCAGTGGATTTGGAGGTGGATTCGGCGGTGGCTCTGGAGGTGGATTCGGTGGCGGTTTTGGCGGCGGCTTCGGAGGTGGATTTGGCGGACCAGTAGTTCAAAAACATATATACGTTCACGTGCCCCCACCGGAGCCTGAAGAACATCACGGACCCCGAGTTCATGCACCGACCGGGCCCCCCCAAAAGCATTATAAAATTATTTTCATCAAGACTCCGGCGCCACCTGCACCTACCGCACCTGTGATACCTCTTCAACCACAGAATGAGGAGAAGACTCTTGTATACGTATTAGTGAAGAAACCAGAGGAGCAGCCAGACATCACTATTCCAACCGCGGCACCAACACAGCCATCGAAACCGGAAGTTTACTTCATCCGTTACAAAACTCAAAAGGAAGGTGGTGGATTTGGCGGTGGCGTCGGAGGTGGCGTCGGCGGCGGATTTGGCGGTGGCATCGGCGGCGGTGTGGGCGGCGGCATCGGCGGCGGCATCGGCGGCGGCATCGGCGGTGGTTTCGGCGGTGATATTGGCGGTGGCCATGGCGGCGGCGGTGGCGGCGGCCATGGCGGTGGCCACGGCAGCTCCGGTCCTTCCGGCCCCTCAAGCTCTTACGGGCCTCCCGGCGACTCGGGTCCCTACTGATTGAGTCCATTGATTTGTTCCACACGACTGACTGACTCATACGCTTCATTATATGTAAATATATTATACCAACGATGCGTTAATTTTAAGTTAGCCTAATTCTTTAATGTAAGTTTTATTTATAGCAAAACACGGTGACAATAAAATGTATTTAATTATATTGCAATTTTATTTTGGCAGGAAATTACCCATGTTGATATCAGTTTATTGACATAAGGCTATTTTTAATACATTTTTAATGAAATAATAACAGATTTGGCAATAGCGATATTTTGATTATAGAAAACTAATGCGCAGTTAATAAACGCGATAGCTGCATTCATATGCATGTAATTTTTATTTATATTTAAATACGATTTTTATTTTACAATTTATAATGATAGTAGTGATACAAAATTCAAATTAATGAACACCATTCAGAATGAATTAAGACAGAATATTTTTAATTGACATGTAACTTTTAATATATTAGATACATCACTAAACTGGATAAGCAATTAAAATTTACGTATTATCGCATTTTTGCATTCTGTATTTTAAATTTTCTTGGTCGTTACGTGCATAAAAATTTTCAATTAATATTTATGAAAATTAATGTTAAATAAATCCAAGTACAAGAAATAGTTATAAATTCACCATTATATAATTTCCTTTAATGAATAAAGCCAAAAATGCGTTTATGTACCAATCCGTGCATACGCACAAATAAGATTCCTGAAGCAATGCTGAATTTTCCATTAAAGTAATTCAAGCTGTACGTAAAAAATAATTTGTTCAATACTTTGTGACGCGACTGCTCGGTATTACTTACTAGCTAGCACTATAGGTATGTGAATTCAAATTATACAGTTTGTGTAAAATATATAGAATCGAATATTTAAAAGATAAAACCGATTGGAGTTGCTTCCTGGCTTTTCCTCTCGTCAATATTCCTTTTCCAAAACATCTTTAGATTTTGACGAGTGTTGTGAACTTTTATGAGATTATGTGCCAATTAGAGAATTTTATTTCGTTTTAGTTTTTAATGGTCTTTTGATAAGACAACCTTTATTCTAACGAGCAAAGTAAACTAAAAAGAGCATATACTACAGCTAGGACGTCAATTAATGTAATTAAATAATTCTGTATAAAATACATTTCTTATAGATTGTTTTGTACATAAATCTATATATGTTATTTATTTGTTTTAAAGATGAAATTATTTATATGATTATCTTTCTAGATCTGGAGTATTTGTTACCAAGTTGCAAAACTTTCAAATTTTTCAATATTTGAATATCTCTATATTTCTTTAAAAACGACTGACTTAAAGCAATAAAAAATGTATAATTTAAAAAGTGGGACCTTGTGGGTTGGTTTGTGGATGAATGCAGTGTCAAGAGTGGGGTTATTATAGGATTTGTGATTATAATATTGATACAAAATTTATTTTAAATTTTATTATTCGGACTCTATGCTTTCAAATTTAACAAACGACAATACTCAGTCACGCACAAGCACACATTCTATCTCATGTCCTCGCAAGCTAAAACCTATACAAACATAAAACTATATACATGTATATGTTTGTCTCTTTTTAGTGATGTGTATTTGTTTGATCGAGTTTCTAATCACAAGTAAATAATTGATAAAAACCTAATATATTGCAGATAGGGGATTACTAAACCGTGACATTATAATTCTATAGTGAATAATGTGTTTAAATTAGATTTCGCTTGTATTGATGGTTTATTATTACAAATTCTTAATATTCTTTAAGCTAAACAAATGCACTTATTGTAATCATGGCTATTATTTGCATATTTTTTACAAATTTCATATTTAATATCGGTCACTACTCATAGTGAAATAAAAAAAATTGGTAAGCCTCAGGATTTCCATGGCATCTTTATATGTTTTTGCGTATTTAAGTTTAATCTTCACAATCTGAAATTATCTGTAAATCGACTCGATGACCTCCTCATCGTAGTGTTGTCGTAGTAGTGAAAAACCGGTTGTTTTCGCCCGTTTTTAATTCAGCGCATATGTCGTTATCAAATATATTTTATAAGCGTCGCTATCGGCGAAGGTATTCGGCATGACGCGACCAGCGAAACTTGTCGACATCTGAGGAGCCATTCAATAGATTCCTGCACTGTGCTCACTAAGGTCGACATTCTGGGCGCCGGCCGATTATGTGTGAGATATTCACGTATAGAGAACGCGTTTGAACCTATCCGCGAGCATGATATTTTAAAATTGTTTACCGTAATCTGAAAATTAAAATGGTATTAGGTAGTGATAATAGCGTGATGTCATAAAGATATTGTGTTAATCCGTGTTTCTAGATAGGTTTAGTGTGAGGCAAAACGAGAAAAATTAACTTCCTTATTGAAAATTAGGTCGATGAATTTTGATTTTAGGAAAAAACGAAACGAAAAATTAGATAATAAGTTAATAGTTTGTAACGTATTTAATACGTGTTAATAGGCCGCGCTGAATTCTAGTTGTTTAAATTTTTTATTTATATTTAAAAACTACAGTTTTATATATTGTTTCTATCATGAAGTATTTTCATATTCTCTCTTTTTAGCAAATGGATACAACTAAGTTTAAAACATATATATGTATCGTTATTCTTTACAACATCCGTTTCAGACTATTTTAAAAGAAAGTTGTTCCTTTAGGTCAGGTCTAAAGTCAATATTCACTTATAAATTGCAAAGATTGCGGAAGAGACCTTCATGGAATCATATTTAAGGAGTCCCTAACAAAACTATATATTGTAATAGGAACATAAGGTACATCTTATGTCGTGTAGGTGACAGCTATTACATCTCGTTGGTTTCAAACTTTCCACTAGTTCGTGAGAGGGATGCTCACGCTCAATTTTAAACCTATAATAGGCTCCTTCACAAAATGACCGCACGCCACTTTTTTATTTATTTTATTTAAACCTTTTAGCGGATTAGCGAAATGGACTATAAAAAAACTTAAATTGTATTGGCGCACCTGGATTGGGCTTTTCTACGGCGACGCTTTTCGTTCGTTTACAAGAACCATAAAATTAACGTCCATATAGTGCCTGTAACCTGCTAATGCTGTTGTGTAACAACCGTAAAGGTCGAAAATGTTGTTTGCCTGGTATTACAAGGTGGTTCATGACCGTTGCGGATGTACGCGGCGAAGTACCGCA
>BGZK01003885.1:0-18387 GCA_005406025.1 Eumeta japonica
AGTTAAGCTTGTATCATACTCCGAATCTGAGAGGCATGACTAAACGCTTGGCACCTCCCAGATGGAATGAGCTGTTGGGTCTGCAGCACATGAAAGTTTATTTATTCGACAATGCTGTTTTGATATCGGGAGCAAACCTCGGAATGACTACTTTACAAATAGGCAAGATCGTTATATATTAATCGAAGATAAACCCTGGCCGATTTTTATGCTGAGTTTATTTCACGTGTTCAAGAGTTTAGTTTATCAGTGCGTCAAGACTCTGAAGTGGGTTTACATAAAATTGGAGAATTTTACCGTACGAAGGCACAAAGGAAGAGTTTATCAAACGTGCCAAAAACAGCATCACTGAATTTATTCAGCAATCATTTAAAACGCAACAATTAATATGTCACAAAGTGAGTGATGCAGACACCTGGATTTTTCCCCTAATTGAAATGGGACAGATTGGTATTCATCACGACAGTGTTGTTACAAAAATTGCTATCGAATTGTGTACAAAATTCCAGACTTAAATTGGCAACTGGTTATTTTAATTTGACACAGGCATACATGGACACTTTAATGCATAAATGTTTAGCGCAATGCAGCATATTGATGGTACATCCTAATGTAAGTTTTAAGTTTGTTAAAATATTCATGTACAAATATATGTTTGTTGCTTTAAATACTAGATGTTTGAGAGTGATCAAATTAACCTTTTAAAATCCTATTAGAGCACTAAAAAGTCAAATCATGTAAATTGTTTATAGAGAACGTTTAAAAACATTTTTAACTTATTTTTCTTCAGGCAAATGGTTTTCAAGGTGAGAGGACCTGTTGGTGGTATACCAGCCGCTTATATCTTTTAATTGCAAAGTTTTACGAAAGTATAGTGCGAAGGAAACAGGATCATAGAATAAATTTCTTTGAATATGAAAAACAAGGCTGGACATATCACGCTAAAGGTCTTGGTATTATCTACTCAATCAAACGTACCAAATCTAACATTAATTGATCGTCAAATTTGGTGAGCGCTCGTTAATCGAGATTTGGAAACACAAGTCTGTTTAGTAACAAAGAACTCAACACTAAGTCAAAGCTTGCAGCAAGAAAATGAACGTTTATTTAGTCTATCCTCAACCGCCGAAAATCAAATAACTACACGACCAGTTCCTCGTTGGGTACAGGCTGGTTAGGTTGTTTAGAAATTTTTTGAAAAGAAAAATACATTTTGATCTAAACACGTAGAAGCTAATATGAAAACAATATAATTGTATATCTTTAAGGGTAGTATAAACATAATTTTTAATTTTATTTAAATTAAAATTAATTAGAATGCCTTAGCAGGATGGTTTCTGATGTTAATTTTAAATTATTTGCCATTAAATTATTATAAAATGTATACCATTTAACCCAGTTTGTGTTCTGAATCAATACCTCAATGTCATTTTATGTTATTTTTAATATAGTTTTACAAATGTTTGAATATAAGTAAATAAAACAATTCCTAGATGAACATCCTGGTTAATTGCTCGTGGTATATATACTTGTATCCTGAGTTTTATTACTCTAAACAGCTGCTACTTTTCTACGGGCCAGGTTGGCAAGAAATTAGAAAATCAACGGTTTGAAAAAGTGAACAAAAAGGTTATCTAAATCAACCAATAATAATAATAATGTGTATTAAAAATATACAATACGCTCATTGTTCACCAGCATGATTTATTTTCCAAACGTTAAGCATCAAATAATTGTGAGACATATGAAGACATATATATGTATATGTTTGTAAAGATTATCGTGAGAAATTGGTAATCTCAAAAGGAAAAAATAACAAATAAGTCCTTCAATTCAATTGATTTCGAAAACAAAAGTATGTAATACAAATATTTTTGTTATTTCTAGAATAATAGTAAATGAAAAAGATTATTGCACTGAAGTGCAATAGTGCATACGATTTTATAGAGGCATTTTCTAGTTTTAAATTTATTGCAACACAAAGTAAAATAAAACAAATTAATAAAAAGAGTCCCACTTGTGTTTTGAATAGTTGCGTTTACAGAGTCGCCAGTACTATGAATTTTGGTGTTGCTTTTTAATCGAAGGATACATATGTATAACCTAATTGAATGAAAAAAAAACTATTTACATATATTTATGCATTTCATTTTCACATCATATTTGATTTTGCACAGTAATTAAAACATGCGGCACAGTCTTACATTTTTGTTTAAAGTTCACTCTCTAGTCAATAAATAAAATACACAAGACGAAGTTTGTACTTTGTACAACAATATGTACAACAATAATCTCTGCCTTCATGTGCAAAAATTATTGTTAAATGCTATTAGGTTCGAAAATAAAATACACCTTTTCTTCTGGCAATGCCGCCTTTGATAAAACAATTGCTTAAATTTGAACTAGTGGTTATTTTTTGTTTTCACGGTTTTCGTAATAGAGCAAATGTGATTTTTTTCTTACAAGAAAAGGTTGGCAACAATGAGCTCATATTTTCTTATATTTTTTCAGTTGCTCTCGATCGGTCAAAGAAGTTAGTTGGCTTTGTGGTTGTGCCGCACGTTGTTCGTTCGTTATTTGTTTTCATTTGGAAAAAAAAATCAAACGCGTTTCGTGTTAATACAAAATAAAATGAATGCCAAAAATACTAATGGTTTGTGAATAGTTAAAATTTTGCACACATACATATTATGTACATACATAAGTACGTATCAATACAGCAATAAAAAATTTAATATTAAACATAAAATACAAATTTAAGAAAAAGTAAAGTTTTATTGAATAAAAAATTATGAATCAAGTGTTTATTGATATGCAATGATGTAGGTACTAAATTATTTCCACTCGTATTGGTAGTAACGTTTAATTTGGATTAATAAACCAATGAATAAATATTATTAATGTCTAGAAATCATAAGTAAGTATGCTTATTTGTTATGAGCAATACGTAAGTCAATATTATTAAAATATTAAAGGTCACTTTTTATGCATATAAGAATGTGCATGTGTACATATGTATGTATGTACGTATGTGTTTTAACTCCTGAAAATGTAAACAAATAAAATGTAGTAGGTAGGTACTACAATTGCAGTGGTGAGATTTGTGTCACAATTATGGAGTTTTTGCTACTATTGTATCTTGCATGGTCCCACACATTGTGTTGTCTTAATTATGTTATGTCTTAAATATGTATGTACATACATATTTGCATAATAAATGTTGAATTGCGGTTAGAAGACTTATACAGCGTTGCCCTTGTCACAATAACCTTTTTATGTCAGTGCCACTTTTTATGCCATTTCGCTTAATATACCCTTTTGAAAATTCTTTTTGTTAAATTCGGCATATTGTTTGCCCCTTTCTGAAATACCAACATACATACATATGTATGTATTGATTTTCTTGTTGAAAACGATTTAAAATTTGTTGTTATAAAACTGTTTCGAATTAAAACGTAGAGGCTATTGTTAACGAATTAAATTTTTGGTAAGCAAAATTGTATGAGAATTTATTTAGAATAACCAACATATAGACGTTTTGGCTTGAAATCGGAAATTGGAAAATAGGCTTGATGAAATTATTTTCGCAAATTTGTGTGGAGTTCATTGGCCCCATACATATTTACTTTTATCCCATGGCAATGATTTTGCTGTTGTTTGTTTCTGTCGTCACTAACGCTTGAAAAATAAACTTGAATGGTTTTGCCTCCTTTGATTTATAAACACATTTTGATTATTTTTCTAGTAAAGATACATAATGTGAAACATATTCATTTAGTTTTTTTCGAATCATGAAACAGCTACATTTGTAGCCGTAAAGTCACCTTATTGATTATTTTGGAAGCTGCAGCTACATAATCAAAAACACACAAAAATTAGTTTCTTAAAAATAGTTTTTACAATATCGTATTTATTATTCACACATAAACTTAGTTTGCATAAATTTTGCCGTAAAACATTAATTTATTCACATTTGTTATTATTATTATTATATTAAAATCACAAAACAAGTTGTTTTGATGTCGTAAAAAAGTAGAACTAGATTTAAGTTGACGGCAGCTATAATGGTGTTCAAGTTATGGTATAAGACGCTTTCGTCAAAAAACATTTACCATAGGAATGCTAGTATATTATTTTTGACAGGTGGTAGTCGGTAGCTTGCTGTGTCGAATGTATTTCATGCTTGATAACCAAAGCTGATTTTTATTCAGTTATGTTTGGTAGTGAAGAAACTCTTTAAACTGCGCTAATTAAATTTTGCCGAAAGTCTGATACTGCCAGTGAACCACCCTTTTCAGGCAGTTGTTGATTGATACCCAATGAGGAGTGACCAATTATAAACAAAATATCTACCTTTTTGTGTATACAAATTTAACCACCAACTTTTGTGCTCTTATATTGACTTTCTTTCTGTAAAGAAACTTATTTAATCATAAATTTACTTTTAATCATTTTATGAGGTTTTCGTTTCTTATAAAAACTCATCAATAGTTTTTGAATTAGAATCGGAAAAAATATTTTATATTTTTATCAGAAACAAAAACGTCATACACATCGTGAGACTCCAAATTTGGGTGGTATAGACGAAAAAATATTCTCATAAAATCTATGTATTGTATGTGTGAAAAAAACACACGGATTTTTACATTGACAAATCCTCATGTAAATTGCTGCATACCGGTGGGAGTTCAAAGCATAATTTTCCATGTTTATTTATAAATACAGGTATTTTATAAACTATAAGTGGAGACTTTTTCCTGCAACTGAAATAAAAATTAATGTTCATACATACATTTATTTGGTCGTAGAATTTTTGACAGATGGCTTATTGTAGTTTTTATTTTGAGATATTGCAGCTAATAATTTAATAAATCAACGTAATAAAATGTTTTTTGTTTTCAAATAAACTTCTCGATACAAATCTACATAATTATTTTACGATGTAGAGATAATTGTTATCTTCCAAACGGAAATTTCACGACTGGCCTTAACAGAGAAGTTTGATATATGTACGTGTCTACAAGAAAGTAAAGTTTTCAAATCCAAATGCTTAAATCGATTTCGTTGATAGACTATTCTTTTCAAAATATCTGTATAACATACAATCAAAATATCATATCCGTATTATTAGTGAAGCTATTTAATTGATTGTGATAATAAAAAGCGAACACATTTTGTAATTCATATTGATTTTTTGCAATACTTTCAAAATGTTTCCTGTTATTTTGATATACAGACATACATATTTACATACAATGTAGGTAATGTACACATTTTGTTAATGATTTTAATACCAAACAATAACTAGCCATCAATCAGCATAGCATGATTAAGAAATTTTGACTACTACTTCATAAGTTTTAATTTATAAACTCTACATCAAGTTTTACAAATATTTCCATAAAAAATTAAAACACTTATACAGCCATTTAAGCATGTTCATACATACATAAATATTTATAGATGGTGAACAAGAAAATTTTATGAACCCGATCGTAATTTGATACAGACATAAATATTGACAAACGCATAATAATATCAATCAATAAATACGTACACATTTATTTAAAATACATATGTATGTAAGTATGTAGATGTGTACATAAAATAAGACATTAAATTTTAATGTTTTGTGGTGCAGTAAATTTCATTAAATTAATGCTTGTTTTGAAATACAAACTAAAGTTTACTAAATTTTACAAAGTCATTAAGTCATAATGTTTGTTTTACGAAATCAATTAAATAATATTGAACATATTGAGCTTGTTTTTTTTGCAAATTTTGTTTCCAAAAATCTTTAAAGCAACATAATCTACTGAAAATGTTCAATTTAACTAAGTGAGCGAAAACTTCGAAAATTGTAGGTTCTTTCAAAAAGTTGGCAACAATTTTTATGTTTTCGATCTTAACCATTATGAAACTGCTAACAAGTATGTAAAGTGTTCCTGCTTAAAATCTAGTGTGTTTTAATTAAAATCATCAACAACATCTAAACCGTGTAATATAGTCAATTATTGACATTTTGCAAAAGTTAAAATGTCAAGTCAACAGTAATGGTTCTAATCTGACAGTCAAAGTTTTGACTAATTGTTTTGCCAAAATAGCTGATAATCAGTACAACACCGATGATGAATTGCTAGATGAACATCAAGTAGACGGATACACAAATTAATAACTTTTGTTTCAGAATTCTACTAAATAACAACAACGGTTTTGCCCTTGAATATATTTGTAACAAACTTGCATGACAAGAATCTTGGACAGTTGTTACAGAAAAGAAAAATATAGCGACATTTTTAGCCGATTTATACAACTTGGAAAACGAATTAAGCACATTTACTTAGTTTTAATAATTTTTCCCTGTTCATGAAGCATAAGTATAAAGTGCTGCTTTTAAAATAAAAATGTTGTAATTAATTTCTTTAGTATTAATGAATAATTTCTTTAAACAAACAAAATGAATAAAGTGTCATAACATTATAAAACGTAATTGCTTTAACGATGTTCACCACAGACATGTTTATTGTAGATTTCACCCAGTTAATGCAGGCAAAAACAACAAGAAAGAATCTCAATACATGAAATGAAAGTGAAAACTGAAAATCCCTAATTTATGATAAAATTTAACTTTCATTTATATTTTCGGTGGTTATATTGTAAAAAACACGAACAAAGTGACCATTTGCAAGTGTCATAAAAATGTTAACACTTATAACGACATATGGGCATAAAGACACATGTGATAAGGCTTGTGACTTCTGACAGACCAAATGTCAATCTTGTTCAGAAATCGAAAAGGAAAATTAAATACCATGTCTCACACGTGTTTACTTACATTGAGGAGAAAAATTTTAAACAAAACAAAATTTTTAGGCATATAATGAGACGATCTTTATTGTAAATTGTCCCATAGCAGATTAAATTTAAAAATGTTTCAAACAATGAGTAATTTAAAGACTTGTATAACTTACAAATGAGTAAACTGTAAAACGAACTATAACGAAGCACTATATTTTACACATATGTATTAGGGTTATTTTCATTGCGAATCGAAACAAGTTCGATGCGATAAAAAATAGGACAAGAGAAAAATTTGGTACACTGTATCTCTTACGAAAACGCTTTCGCAAAGTAACTATAAGCATCTTCGACACACGCTGGTGCTGCCAGAGTTGCAATAATAAGATAAACTACGCATCGATAGACAAATGCATAAACGCATTAAAGAGTAGCGATTGTTCGATTTCGTACAATTTTAATTTTAGCATTAGAGAGAAATGGCTCAGAGTATGTGCAGTGTATCATTATGAATAAATTATCAACATTTACATTGATTGGCGTAACTTAAAGTTGACTTAGGCTTGATGATCTTTATAGTGCATATTAATAGAAATAAAAGATCATGGCATAAAAAATAGCAAAGTCAAATTTTATATGAAGCAATCGAAACCGTATGGTACATTACTGAGCTAAAAACGGTCAGTCAAAAGACTGACATACTACTCGTTCACGAATCATTGTGGTTATCAAGACGAATTCACTATAAAGTGGCCTTTATCCTTCAACAATAAAAGAACAACAACTAATTTTTTGTATGGTGGAATCAATCTGTCAACCTAAATATAAGAGAAACGACAGTTTGGATCAAACCAG
The DNA here is from genome assembly GCA_005406025.1 of Eumeta japonica. NCBI lineage: Eukaryota > Metazoa > Arthropoda > Insecta > Lepidoptera > Psychidae > Eumeta > Eumeta japonica. The sequence continues at coordinate 7,654 of BGZK01003885.1, forward strand.
CTGATATGGGCTAAAAGGGCCAGTTCATGATGAATTCGCCTTGATGGTGACTTGTCTACGTTATTATTATTATTATTATAACATCGATTACAGTTTTTCACTTTCATGTACATGTGAATGAAAATAATAAATTGCATTTTTTTTTTTGGTGTAGTTAGTCAGTAGTACTACTAATGACTCAATAATAAGTCACTGCAGTTACATTTCCTGTTTTATTTTTCTGATTTTCATTATACATATGTTTGTAAGTATACAAAGGCACGCAAAAGTGTTTTAACTTTTGGCGCAACAAATTTGCTAAATTTTTTTCTTGACAGCCTTTGAAGAGAAATGACACCCTCGGCTGTCAAAATATGCTCATTGGCCTACTAAAAATTCTTAGTATTTCAATAATGTATTATTTTGTCTTTTTTACAGAGTTATTGTTCGCAGTTGTATACTTAAATTAAAATTTTGGGCAAGGCTGACTGCTTTTTAACGGTTTACATACATATGTCAATTATCAATTTGACACAACTGATCTTTTCACAGATCCCCACAAATGAGCAATTAAAAAATGCAGTATAAAATAATATTTAATGATTGCTTAAATCCAGTTAAAACAAAATAAAGGCGAGAACATAACGGGAAGAAAATCATTTTAAATTAATTTTGCAGTTTCTCTCTCTCTTGCTAATATTTCTGTATGTGCCTAACAATTGCAGTGAAATTTTTCTTAATTTCAGTTTTGTATGAATGAATGATAAAGTAAATGATTGTGTTTAGTTAGCCTCAATTATCTTTAATTGTTGGCATAATTTGTCAACATCGTGAAATTAAAATTAAACCAACTTTTGCACTGTAATTGAAAGAAATAAAATGAAAAGTGAATTAAAATTATAAATGATATAAATTAAAAGAAGAAATAGATACATATGTATGTGCATACAACCATCATATGTGTCGCTCTGTCCATCTTGGCACAACTGATGGCAAACACAGAAATACTTTCTGTATGATAGATAATTGTAATATAAACACGCGAGTGAAGGTTTTAATATAGAAAACTAAAATATAAAAATAATATATAAATTATTGACAAGACAATCGCAACAAAATTGCAATTATTAATTAAAAAAAAAAAAAAAAAAATTAAGATTTATCACGGCTTGTAATTTTAAATTTAAACAAACACCGCCAAACAATATGTTACTAAAAGCCAACATTAATTTCTTAACCATTTTGCCTGCGGGACACCACCAATTTAACAAATTGATTTTTTACTACTTTTATCTTCAACGCTTTGGAATTTAAAGCTGGCTGCTTTGCATCACAAAGAAATTCGTAGTAAAGGTTTATTTGCTCTCAATAATTTTACGGATTTGTATGAGTCTTTGGCAGCACAACAAGCATCGGCGGCCATAAAATCGATGGATTTAACCAGCGTTGAACTGAATACCATTGATGTCGGCGATTTTGAGACTGCTGTACCTTCAAGCGAGAAACTTGCAATTGGAAACAAAAGAAAATACAGGTAAGCCATTTTTTTTATAATTTTGCATTTTACGCAAAGAAAATATACCATAACTTTAATGACAAGGCATCATGGATAGGAATCGATGTTTTAATATATTAGCTAATCATGTGAAAATAATTTTAAATATGAATGCGAATTATGCTTTGTGATGTCGAGACGTTTTCTAACAGCAGCGTTGTCGATATCTGTTCACTTGTACAAAAGTGAGTGTTTATTCGTAGTAATTTTTGTGGCAATATTTTACTCTGCGTCTTATCACAAATATATATGTATATTTATATATATAATAAACAATATAATTTTTTTTGAAACGAAGCTTCCCCAAGCACAGTTTGTGGGCCACTAAGAAATTGTGTGAAATTTGTGTATGTATGCGTATCCTAAAGAAAGCGTGTGAGCTGTCTATATGTATAGGTGTATCTGTCAGCGGTTAATTGTATATGTTTGTATGTTGTTTGTTGTAGCGAAGACATCTACCAAAACACAATTTACTAATTAAAACTAACCAATGGTAGATGTCGCTAGTTTGATTTTTAAATCAAATTTTTAGAGTCGAGTCGGTCGAATCGAATTTACGATAGGCGCTGGGCCATTTTTGTGACTGAAATTAATAATGAAGCTTAAAACTTTTCTATCATATATTTTGTACCTATATAATTCTTAATGCATAGATATTACTCTGGAAATATTTTAAATTTTCTAACGTAATTCGTTCTTCTAGATATTTGCCTTAAAAAGCAATATAAATAAAATAAACAATGTAAATGAAAAAAGAGGATTCGAAGACGAAGAACGAACGTAAACAACTTCATTCTTAATGTGAGTCCCTCGGCCGCACAATATTTTTAATTATACATACACATGCGTGGCACATAATCAATCATCCAATTTTGTTTTTGAATGATATTTTTCTACTTAGCATGAATTCTTAAATAAAGCCTTAAACGATTATGAACATATAAAAGAACACACTCTAATGGGAAAAAAATTTAGCAAACATTTTTTTAATGAACGATTTTGCTATAATTTTGGCGTTAATGTAGAGACGTATGTATGTAAGGAAAGTTTATTTTGATGAACTTATACTATAAGCTTTATAGGTACATACATACCTACTTTGATTTTGTCGAAGCAAAACACTCTTAAACATGTTTATATTATTTGCTTTTGTAATCTGAGGATCACTTCAACGCAAAACGGATGTCGTTTGCGTGTTTAAATACCGAAAAATGAGTAAATCAAATTTTTACTCCTCCTTTTTTGATATTTATTTAAAACAAATGTTATCAACAATAAAGAAAGATGAGAAAAAAAAAATTGAATATAATAATAAAGATAAACAATGAGCAGGATCATATGAAAATGACAAAATAAGAGACTTCAATTATTACAAAAGAAAAAAGAGCAAATATATAAAGAACAGCCGATTTCTCTTGATTAATTTTGTTGGCCTCTTCTCCTTGTTATACTACATACATATATTTCTGTTGGAGTAACAAATTGAAGCAGTAAATCAGGTGTTGAATTACCAAAACATATAACTAACAGCTCAAAAGAAAAAAAATACAAAAAATAATAAATAAATTTTGAAACCCAACAAGCGTTTTGAATATTGCATACATATGTACATACATACATGCCGTTAGTCTAATTCTGCAAATGTGTTAAGTCGCATTAATCAAGTTTTAATGGAGACACAAGAAACATTGGGGTTTTCACACCTGCCTTGTTAATTCGTTAGTCGTTATTCGATAGTTTTTTACGTGTATTTTGTTTTTGTAAAATTAACAAATTATCGAACTGCTGAGTAACAAAGTACCAGTCTGGCAAGCTTGGTAATTTTCTTGTTACTCGGTAACAAAAAAAAGCTGTGCTTATTTCTGTTTTACCGCACTACTGAGATAGAACAAAAAGTGTGTTCACAGTAAAGTGTTTTAACAAATTACCAACTAACAAATTACCGGATAAGCAGACTCGGTGTGAAAACCCTAATTGTATCTTTCTCAGTTTTTAAAATTTGTAAACATTTTCAACGTAATTATTTTTACAAAATTGCTCTTTTCAAAAATATCTCTAGAATCTAGACTGTAGATGCATTTCCACAAATTAATATTCATGAAGTTACCACAGCTTTTGATATTTTTCGTAGTTTTGTGGACTAGCATTTTTGCAAATCGTAAAAGTACTTCAATATGTAATAACGTTTTTTGTTTTCGTAAAATATGAATTTTTTACCTTTTCGCATTAAAATCTCAATGTTGATAAAAGTGGACTTAGCGTCTTTGCGAATTATAGGTACTAACGATATGTAAGTATGTATGAGTATTAGTACGTTTTAAGTATTTTTTTATATTAAAAGTATTACGGTACCACTACATTAGGTTTAGTACTTTGTGACTACTTAATTTAAGCCTTGATTTTTTTTTTACTTTTATTATGTTAGCAAGAAAAAGCCAAGGCAATATTTGTGCAAATATTTTATTCTTTTACAAAATCAAAACAAGTTTCTCAGCAAGAAAAATCGAAAATGTTTGAAATCAAATTCCAATTTGTGTAAATATTGATAAACAACTTTCTTTAAAAGGAAGTGTACACATATATACATGCGTCTTATATATTATGTACATATGTCTGTGATCATGAATGTGTGGCACCCAAACAGACGGCTTAAATGAATGAAGTTCAGGGTCAATTAAGTTACCCGAATGATATTAAATTATTTTCCTTGTTTGAACAAGTCAAATCATAATTTTCACTCGTATGCATGCATAAACATGCTCATACATATATACATACATAGATATTATTATTATTATATACATACATATGCACACAAGCAAACTTTTGTTGTTATGCCATTCTATAATGTGAGTTGTTGATTATTTCCCCTTGTTAACCTTTATTCATCATTATGGATATAAAACAATCATTAACACAATGCTGAACAGTTTTGTTTTTGAAATCTTTCGTGCTAATTTATCATGATTTTATGTTAAAAGCACGTAATATTAAATAAACATATTTTAAGCTTAAGTATTATGGTAGTAGCCCAAGATGCTGCTTCACGCTGGCATCTGTTTGCTGATTAAATGCCTGATATTTACCTGAATAATTTCAGGGAATCGGTGCCTGAGCGATCTTGAAACTGAGTGGATAGCAATTCCCGTTGGTCTAGATTTATATTTATATATCAAACATACTTATAAATACAATTGTCAAATAAGCTTAAGAGCTTTATTTCCCACATTAAATAGAAAAAGTGATATTATAGTCTTCTTCAGTATGACAAGATAAAGTAAAATAAATTGCAGTGCATTTCAGAGTAATAAAAATGTTGCCCTGCACGACACTTAAGATAAACTTCCTATCTCTCTTTCTTATTTTCTTTGCTTCTTTGTTTATTTTTTACAATCTTCTTGTTCTTAAGAAAAAAAAAAAAACAACAACAATTCCAATCTTCGCCGCAAAAACAACATAAATAACAAATTCCATATTTTACTAATGCAGTTCTTAAAGTTATCAATTTGTTTGTTCCTTTAGAGTTCTTTTATGAAAACTTAATGCCGTTTCATTTCTGAACGAAATCTCCATAAGCTGAAGCTGCAGATGATCTAATGCTAACTTTAGATAAATTATAAAATTTCATAAAAAATAAAATAACTGCCAATTCGTTAACGAATCTGGTCGTTTGCCTAAATTTTATTTATTGAAATAAAAACAAAATTCTGAAATTTGTATCAAATTGCTGGAAATATGACCGAACGAACAAGCTCGATATTGCTGAACTATAAATTATTATAAAAATTCATTCTGGTATAATTTTACGTGTGTTGGTTACATTATTTTGACGGTTAGGGCTTTTAATAATAATCCTATCAATATTTGACGGGTCTGAAAGAGAATGAAAATATCATTAAAAATAAAATGTTTATTTTGTTTGGAAATTGTATGACTCTTAATCGGTTTAACTTTGAAACGTGGTTGCTACAGTTCAGAGATCGCTAATTATAATCATTAATATTTTTAAATTAAAAAGAGTAAGTTTTAAGTAAATGAAATTACAGAAACGCAATTTCCAACTTAAATCATTTTATTTAATTTCTTAGCCAGCATCAAGTTCCATTTTAAAGCATATCTTCTGATTAATATTTATAAAGGAAGAATATCTAAGTTTTTACCATTCTACTGGACAGAGAGAAAAACTACCGGTTATAACACCTGGTGGTAAATTACTGTGATTAGGCTTACTTACCAGAACTAGAGTTAGAAATTTTTTGACATTCAGTAAAAAAAAACATTTAATTTCGAAAAACATTATTGGTAATTAAAATCAAATGTAATAATATTTGGTATTGTAACTCACCAAATATCTAAACTTCTCTTGGGGAAAAACAGGTACGATTAAAAGTGAAAATTTTGTTTACAACACAAAATTACAAACACACAAATTCGATCAACGGGTAGTTGGATTTAGACAGAATATAGAGCTCTAAAGTTGATAAAGCCGGCAAGGCAGATATAAATTGAGGCGCGCTTTTCTTTCAAGTCATCATTTTAACGTTTGTGGCCAAAGCTACTGCAGAACAGATAAGATTTTAGATGCTGTTGATAACTCTTTCTTGATTATAACAAAAGCATAGTATTGCTGGATAAAAATACACCGATTTTATAAATTATTTTTTTCATTTTCATAGCAAATTTTCAACAACGAAAATGAAAAGTTTCTTATTTCATATTTTCATAGAACAAGAATCGACCCTGGTTAACTGATTTTATGTGAGTAAAAATTCTTCTTAAAATTACAATCAGTTTACTGCACTTAATTGCTTATTGCAATTAAAACATACATTTGCATGCCAGTTAATACACATATTGATTTTGAATCATCTTTTATTACTTAAGCTTTTGTGTTGATTGCCTTTATTCGTCTCCAGTGATAAAAATCTTCATTCAATTAGTCTATAGCACCAAAAGATTGTATTCAGTCCCAATTAATTTTATTTTTGTCTGTTTAAGAGTTCATCTTTATTTGTTTATTTTGCAATAAAAATATTTGCTAGTTTTTGTACATAGTACATATGTACAATACATACATACATATATGAATAACACGTCTTTTAAGAATTTCACACACTTTTGTTTGAAAAATACGCAACTTATAAGTATTTTTATTTACATATTTCTTTGAAAATAGAAAATCATACTCAATTGCATGGCGGGGTAAAGCATTCTTTAGCTTATTTATTCAGCATATTAACAAGTATATCCCAATAAACATTCCCACTCGGCGTGTAATCGTGATTATGATTTAAAATTAATTGCTGAAGATGTTAGTTTCCACGAATATTTGTTTTAAATTTTATAAAACATATTTAGAAAATAATTTGTGTGAATATAAATTCAATAAACTATGTTGCATTAATTTTATTGTTAATTTCTTTGTTTGGATCAAGTTTGGTTTAAATTGTTACTTGTGGTTGTTAATATTTCACGAAGAAGAAACGAAAAGTAAAAGTTTTTATCTCAGCTAGGGTAGATTCATCTATTACATATCCGCCATGGTAATCATTATTGTTTGCAGTTTCTGTACATAAACTCGGTCTTTCAGTTGGCACCATATAAAATAATGCAACGAAGTCAAATCACACGAACGAGGCGGCTAATTGCCATCGCCAAAGTGTGAAATTGTTTGTCGAATTAAACGATTAAATTGCGTAAAGCGGCCTCAGAATGAGCCTGAATATGAGGAATGTTGCAAGCCATTCTGTAAAATATTTATCATTTCTGAGAGCAACCAAATTTTTATTTTACAATTAAGAATACAGAGGCGAATATTAACAGGAAAAAGGTTAGCTCTTTTATGCAAAACGATTGATTGTTAGTTAAATTTGATCAAATACTTTTAATTTAATATCGTTCTTGAGTTTTGCTAAATCAGCATGAAAAGGTTTTGAACAAAATTTGAAAACCAAATAACAATAAGCAAAAACGCTAAAACTTCTAACTCATATTTGAAAGAAAAATTGCATATCTCATTTCGCACGTGTGACTTTATGTTTGCTGGTTATAAAAAAACACATACGTGTCTGCACATGTTAGCGAAATGCATGCACATTTTTATTTACCTATAAGTAGCATGTGTTTTTAAAAACAAAAACTATACTGTGTCGTATCTTTCCTTGGGCCATGTAAATGTCATAATTTTATGAATTGTTTAACAAATTTATGATGTAAAATTATACACTTTTAACATGTTCAACAAAATCTTGTGTCTCTGGAGGAGGATTTCCAACACACAAAACTAATCGCGATGAGCTGAAAAATCTGTTGTAATTTGAACACATTAAAAAAAATTAAAATACGCTGCCTTCCTGTAGAAAAATCTCTCCTACCAGGAATTAATAAAAGAATATTTTATAACTTTTTTTAATTTCAGTGAAATAAATTTATTTTTAAAATCAGTAGAAAATTGTTACCTTAGAAAAAATGTAACATTACCATTAATGCATTTAAAATGTTATGCATTTGAGAAGATGTTTATCTGCTAAAATGTTTTGTAGTCTGTCAGTCGTCTCACTGCTGGCTGCCAGCCCAGCAGAGTCATCAATTGTCTTTACTATCCCAGCTGTCTAACTCTGTTTCCTTTTTTTCTTTGTTGTGTCTTAAACCCTTTTATTAAATTTTAGTACATTAGAATTAAAGAGTTTATGTTGCAGAATACAATTTAGTTATGCATGTATATACATGTTTTATGGCTTGGGGTAAAATCAGAGTCAGTGAAAACAGGTATTCAGACTTTCTACCTGCCTGTAAAAACAAATTTTATTAAAAATTGGACAAACTTTTTGAATTTGTATGGTAACATGTGCTTGGTGGTTTGTTTTTCTTTCAGAAATTCCCTTAAGATTTTAACAACGTGTTAGATCAATAGTTAAGTATTGCAAAAATTAGGGAGAAAAGTTGACACATTGATGTCCCAAATGCATTTCCGGCATAAAATAAAAAAGATATCCTGCAGCGTGAAGGACTTAAAGGTCATCAGCAGAATTATGAATACTAATATTGCTAAGTGGTCAAAATTTTATCAGTTGATATATACAGACAACAGCAGTAGTGCCGATTACTGTCTGATCATCCGAAATTGAACAAAATAAAAATTATTGGATAACATTTATTATATTTTTGTACAAAGTGTTAGTGGATTTGGTGCATACAGTGTATATGGTGCATACTATATGAAGAAAATAGAAAAATAAACAAGAAAAATAATTTATAATTAACTTCCACATAAATAGAATAGAAATATTCCCGTTCGAGGGCTTATCGCTACCACAACGATTAGAAACTCGTGAAGGAGATGTTCCATTCATATGCCTATTCAGTTGAATTGTGGTATCTTGTGGACAAGAGATTTTGCATATAGTATATACTTTCAGGGCTGGAAATGCATTACAGATCATGTTGACTTCTAACAGATTCATTTGTGATATTTTTGGAAAGTAGACCCGGTAGGTTTAAAGAGCCATGAGCGATGTTTGACATCATGTTCATACGAAATTCATGTCTAATGTAGACTCTCGATAGAAAATTTGTTGACAATCAAGTTATCTGCCGATTAAAGTTGCCAGCTCATGCGGTTGTCAAATTTATAGCTGCCTGATCTGTTATTAAACGTTGTCATTACTCGTAAAGTTTATGTAGAGTAGGACTGCCAATAATAACATGATTCTTAAAATGGCGTCATTGTCAGGTGCAGTAATTGTATACATCTAGCAATTAAACTGAGCTTGAACTGTCAGTCAAATGTCTGCTAAAGCCAACGAAAAGTGTTTTAACGATTATCAGATGTCTGATAATCATGTTGCATTAATTGACGATATTTTTTCTGATTGTAAGACATTTTCAAGCATATTTTACTGAAAATATTGTATGATTTTACAGCGGCCTGCCCATAGCCTTATAATGCCAAATAATGATGCAGTTATACTTATGTAAGAAAATAACTTTTTTTGTTTACTTAATTTCTCATTTTCCACAATTTTCTTGTTTGAAGTGAAAAGTTTTTCGAAGTAAGAAATACAGTAACGAATTACAAATTTCTTCAATCATATTTGATGCCTAGTGGAAGGAGTAAATCTTTTTATCACTAAAATCTTTACCGTAGTGTGTACCCATTACTTTAAAAAAATTTGTCATCAATCATTTTAATTTGTGGCCAATCATGTTTGTGCTTAAAATTTTAACAACTTAAATTTTTAAGCAATTTGTCATCATTTATTTTTGTTCATTTTTAAGCTTTAATGAGTATTGAAAAATAAAAACACTATTCAAAGAATTCTTATTTGAGCCACATAAATCACTAAAGCATCAGAATGTTCTTCAGGTCGTTCTAAAAATAAATTCTTTCTGTCTCATATTGCAAATGTTCAAAGTGTAATTCGCAGGCAGGTGGTAACAATTTTGAAAAGAGATACATTAAAGTCAGCAATAATAAAGCAACAACACAGTTTTATAAGATGCATTTAAAATTTGTATTTTAAAATACCTTTTTATACAAATTTAAGCGGAATAACAAACTTTAATAGCTGCCACTACCTTTGGGCCATAAATTATAAAAACACACTCTTATTTTTTTTTAATATGTATCATGATATTTTCCTCAACAAAATATTGTACACTTACCTACATCTTCTACTATTTACTCTCTATTGTTGCTGAATAATTTTGCTGTTGACTGTGGCAACGCAAGGGCAAATAAACTCGTCTCCCACTGTGTTGTTGTCAGGAACTGTTTGTTGCTAACTTAATCGATTGTGGACAAGGTGCGATATTATGAATGTAAAAAATAAATTTAGAAGAGTTCTAGGATTCACTTATCTGAAGGACTTATTGCAAAAGGAGCCAGTTTAGTGAGTTCACGAAAAAAACATTTAGAGCGTTTCTTGTGAATTCTAAAACTACAGCTTGTTTTTATGAATTGTTGCAATAAAAGTCTATGCATCACTATGGACAAAACAAACGAAAATATTTCGAATACTCGGTGCAAAAGAACATGTAATGCTTTCATTATGATTATAACTAAATACAGGGCGTTGCAAGATTAATCACCCACATTTCATATTTGCGATTTAGACAAACAAGAACATAGAATTGTGTTGATTACTAAAACCAATAATCTGCACCTTAGCTAAAATTTTATTCGCATATTTTCCTCGGGC
>BGZK01003886.1:0-18375 GCA_005406025.1 Eumeta japonica
AATTAGAACAACATTAACTTGTAATTATTTTACAACATATTACAATCACAAAATATGATTAATTCCCGAATATGAAATTTCTTATCAAAAACATAGATTACTTTAAGTGAGTAAATATTTACTCTACAACTTTTATATAATGGTTATATATATTATAAACAAAGAAAGGTTGAAACACAATTTTATTACCTATTATTTTTTAATAATAATTTTATCCTGAAATTGCTTTATATGTTAAAAGCTAGCTAAACGTTAACTTTTGATTTTGTTGCAATTTTGTTAAATTACCAAGAAGGATTCATTCCTTCATACAAAATTTTTGATCGAAGATATAGGTTATTTCAACATAATAAATGAAATATTATAAATTCAACATTAAAACAGCTTCCATACAGTATTATCTTAATTGCAGAAAACTGTGTAGCGATACTTAAAAAAGGATCATATCTCGTACATAACAAGAGACAATAAAAATAGTGGAGGAATAAGAAAACTATAACAAAATAAATACAACAAAATGTAAATTCATATTGAGATATCACATCCAACTAGTACAAATTTTGCATAATTAGCCACTTCTACTGTAATTGTAAATTTAAGCATTTGTAAATATTATAGTTCGCACTTGATCATAAAGCTGAAGGTAATACTAAAAATTGTATAATGTATGTGTAAAAGTGTATGTGACACTTGTAACTTTTCTTGTTAGAGAAGATATCAATAACATGTTTACCCAGGTTTTGTTTGAAAAGCTACATAAGACCATTTTAAAAAATTTAGTAGTATATACAATATTTTAAAAGACTGCAATCATTTAAAATATGAGAAATTATTTAATATATTTTATTGATGTAGTTAATTATGTAAGTTGGTAAGCAAACATCAGTAATATTATATAAACTTATAAACTTTAATTATCAAGCTAATAGTAAAGTAACCGAAGGATTAATAATAAACCAATTTTAGACATTTTGAAACTCTTGTTTTGGAGAGTAAAAATATCCGGACATTTGAATGCATTAAATATTTTTTCAACACAATGTTCGTCCACGTCACGGACATTTAAATGTACAATATTGTTACAAAGTAACGCTATCGGAGCTCAAGGATCAAAGAATCTCTTTAAGCACATATCACACCACCACCACTTCCGTCAGATTTGTTATTACTTGTTACATTTTGGGAATAATTTGGTTTTGATTGTTTGTGAACATATCATCATTGGCATTTTGCGACATGCATTCTATTCAGAAGTAGGCCACCAAAATGTATAATACTTGAGGCTTGAAGTTCTAGTTTGAACTTGCACGCGGTTGGCATGTTCAACAACGGATAATTGTCGGCTACCACATTTTTTTATATGGAATGAAAGGGTAAAATATTTTGATTGACAATAATAATAATATACATCTTTGTAAGCATTTCGTTTTTACGGAATACCAAGAGCCACCATGCAAGTTCGCCTTTACGGTGAGTATTAGAAAAGAATAGAAAAAAGAGAAGGCCATATGGTGAATCTTGAAACAAAAAGGACAAAAGGTAAAAAAAGCATAGCAAAAGAAAAATATAAAAGAAAAAATAAACCTAAAATTAAATGAAGGTTTTGCCGAATAGAAGTGCATACTGATGTAAATGATGTTTATTGACTATGACAAATACTCATATGTGAGATGGAATTATATGAAATATATATTTTTTAGCAATATGACTTATGGCACAGCTGCTGAAGTAGATTTTGAATATTATATTTTTTCCAACATTATAAAATTATTTCAAAAATGATTGCAATCCAGTAATATTGATTTATATATTTGATTAGTTTACTATTGTATTATTTTCGTCAATATCTTTCTATACCACAATGTTTAAATTATTCTAATTATGTAAGAACATATATGATTTCATTATGTATTTTATAATAAATTTTGTTCTAAATGACCGGTAGTCTTATTCCCAATCCTATAAAATTTATATTTTTTTAGCGATTTTATCGGCCGACAATCGAAATACCGGTGGCCGAAAACTAAACTAAGGTGGCCAATAATATATCAAAACAAATCCCTTCTTTTATGTAAGAAATATTTTTAAATTCTTATTGCAGTCCTCTACATATATACAGAAAAGGAGAGGAAGGAATGGCGCTACTGTGCCACGCATAACTTCGGCTTGTGTATTATGGGATTTAAAAATAAAAAAAGTGCAGTACAAAAAGTGAAAATAACAAATACTATCAAATAACGGATTTGTAATAAAATATAATTTTCAATATAAAATGTGGACATAGCGGCAAAACAAGTGAATAAACAAAAGTTTGTGAAAGAAACTCAAATACTAACAGACTGTTGTGCGCTAAATGTCGATATTTAGGTCTAGTGTGCCAAAAACTTAAAGAACTAAATTAAAACAGTGATCATTGCCAAAAACAAACAATTTTAGTGAACTATTATAGACATAAAAAATATAACCCTATTCAATTGGAGGAGTATGCAAATATTACCGCTAAAGAAAGAAACCAGCTTCATCTGTGATAACTAGGGAGTATCAAATCAACCAATTGATCTACAAAACTTATCAAAATAGAGTCAGTAGAGACAAGGTGACAGTACTCTACTGTCACCTTGTCTCTACTGACACCAAAATATCATTAAATTTTATCTCCTAAGAATTTGATTCCATTTACTAATTATGGAAGAAATTATGAAACCTCTGGGAAAAATCCAAAACGAACTGGACGAACAAAAAATGCAATTTTAAAAAGCGGCCAAATGGTGAAGTTACGCACATGAGCGAAATATTGGAAGAAAAGTTTAATACATTAGAAGAAAAATATGACACAATCTCGAGAAAAAAGTGGAAAATCGAGAAAAAAGACTACCTTCTAAAAATCAGGAAAGTCGAAAACCCTTGTATTTTTTGGGCTAGAAGAAATTTAAACATCCTACTCAAATTTGGAACAGGACATGGTGAAATTACTAAAAAACATATTTCTCTTTAGACCTCGATTGAAGAAATATAGTAGAAGTAAAGAATATGGGAAGGATAGCAGAAAAATCTCGACCAATAATAATCACATTTTCTACACTCGGCATGAAAATAGATATAATTAAACAGAAAAAAGCTCTAGATGATACCGAATATTATATGAAAGAAGATTACCCACAATATATATTTCAAAAAAGGAAAGAACTAGTAGCACAAGTTGTAATCGCAAAAGAAAAGGAAAATTCGGCCATAATAAAATATGATAAAATTTAATATTGAACAAAAATACAAATATTAATAATAAAAGATTTCTCTCAATCTCCCCGGAAAACAACCGTCCCGCCGAAGACACAAACACAAGTTAACAAGAAAAATAAAACCGACGCAACGGTAAAAGGAAGTTCTAGCTTATCAGGAATTAGGTTTTGAAAAAAATTTTTTTGAAAATGGAAAGATCATATATAAGTTTTATAACAAAACAATTTTAATTTTTTTTCTGCAATAATTAAAACGCTATATCAAAATAAAATTAATTTTGAATCCAGTACCGAAGACGCGCCGACAACTCCCGAACAAATCCGAGTGCGTGTGACGTCATAATGTTAGTTGTCACTCGTAGTAGTATACGGAGATAATAAGTGTAGTGCTTTTGAGTTTTGATTTATTTTATTCTGTCATTGTTAAATACTCAAAATATATAAAAATGTCAAATCTCAAAGTTACCGCTCTTGTTTTGTACCATTATGTACAAATACTACAACAACTCCGGAAAAATGTTTTTAAATGTTCCTCAAGACGAGAAACGTCAAAAAAATGGTTTCAAGCAGTGCTCCGAGATAATCCTAAAACAAAATCGAACTTTTTGTTGTGAAGATCACTTTGATGTAAGTATTTCATATTCATATTGCCATTAGTTACTTATAATAGCTGTAAACGCTGCACTGTTATGGAATTGCTATAACATTATGACGTCACAAGTATGGTGGCCAATCGTGGCGCGTTCACAGTCACGTGATTTTTTAAATTTTATCAATTTTAATCGCTTATAATTAATTGAAAAAATTGTTTTTTTCGTTTTTCTAATAACATATCAATAAAATTAATAATTAAGTTTTAAAATACATAAAAAATAAATATATTTCTTTTTCAAATTCCCAATTCTAAAATGAGGAATGATAAATTTCCTTACCACCAAAAAAACAACTAATTTGGGCTAACAAACCAAAAACGACGAAAACATATAGCATCTAACTTCCCCCTCTCAAAAGGATTATACAGGAAAACTACTAGCGAGAAACCAGAAACATCTTCCGAGCCGGTCGGTCACCGTGGAAGATTACGACCAAACCCTTCAAAGAAACAAGGAAACTCATCGACAAAATCATCATCAAAGCTCGATATAATTACATATAACTTTAAGACGCTCTCATCGTATGGACTTTTTCTCGAACTAAAAGAAGTACTAAAAGAAATCAAATACCACATAATAGGATTAACTGAAACAAGACGTACTGGCACCAAGATAGAAGAATATGACAACTGCATACTCTGCTATGCAGGTCACACACCAGGTACGTTGGGAATAGGCTTCATAAGATGGGAGACCTAAATGTAAAAATAGGAAAGCCCAAAAAGGAAGAATTCTTAATTATCAAAGCAAATTGCTACGGCAATAGGAATGACAGAGGACAAAGATTAATAGACTTTCCAATAGAGAATAATCTCTCAATACTAAATACGTTTTTCAAGAAAAAATTAAAAAATAAATGGACTTTGCACTCACTGGATTGGAAATATAAAGTGAGATTGACTTTATGCTGTCCAACTGACCACTGTTATTTCACTGGTACAAATTGGTTATAGACACCCAGTCCAGAAAGGAGTGGGCTATCTTTGGACGAAGCCTTCATCTGCAGAGGGATTCTTGAAGATACAAAGTAGAATACTATATGTATTTTTCTTTTAAAAAAATAGTGTGTAGTTAATATTTTTTATATAATACCAAGTCATTTCTTAAGTTTTATTATTTCGTTACAAATGCTAAAAATTTTAAGAAATAATACGCTGTTTTATTTTATTATATATACACAGTGTTTTTTTTTAAATGGGACAGTATGGGCATATATTACCTAAACCGTAAGAGATAAGAGAAAACTGTATTTAGAAACTTTAGCGTTTTTTTGATAAAGATGAAATTGTATAATTAATTTTTGGTCAAGTGCGACCTTTACCAGATACGTCGTTAAGTTCCTGAAATTTCTTATTACACCAATCAATGCCTTTTTTATTGGTAACAAATCATTTTATTGAATTAAAAAAATCCGAACACGGGAAGTTAGTTACATTTTGAAAAAACTGTTGTTCTACATTCAGAAAGTAGTTGATATAAAAACTCTTGCTGGTAATTATTTTCCCTCATTGTTAAAATGAAAAATGATTGAAGGCAACATTATAATTATTTTTTTCACTTAATTTACTTCTGGCTGATAATTTCGTACAAGATAGTGTTTTCTTTAAATGCGCCATGTTATTTAATCCAGAGCAAGTTGAATTAATTGGGCGTATTTTATTAATTACCGGAACACTACAAATCCTCTCAAATGATATCATTTACAATGTCCACAGCGTTAAGTGCTCAATCGCAAAACATTTTATAGTTTAGTTCATAATTTACGTCAAAACGGTTGCTTTAAGTCGAAACAAAAAACATTTACAACAGCTACAGAAAAATTTAACGTAACTGCCGTATGAGATACTTGAGGCTTCTCCAAAAGCTTTTTAAATAACGCTGCAAATAATACAGGAATTCACAAGTCAACAGTAAGAAAAATCTTAAAACGACACAATTACAAATGTTATGTAGAAGGGAAAATTGTACAGGCTTTACTTCTTGGGGACTAAGAGTGCAGACTACAATTTTGTCGTTGGTTTGTAGGACGAGTGACTGTTGATCAAAATTTTTAACAATCAGTCGCAAAAAATAACCACTACTGGTCGCAAACCAATCCTTTAAAAGCGACGGAGTTTCACAAGCGAATACGTTTTTTATCCAATTGTTGATGTGCTATATTAGAAAATCGAATTTTTGCTGTTCATATACATGAAGGTACGCTAGACAGAAAAAAATTACGAAATAGTGTTACAAGTGCTTGAAAAACTTGACAACTTTCCCTTGGTTGAACGTCAAAAAAATTATTTGAAATTAGATGAAGCTCCGGCATACAATAGTTCAGTAATTAAAGATTTATTAAGCAATCATTTTCTCGAAAAATGAATAGGCACGCATGGCCCTACAAAATGGCCATCACGATCTCTAGATATGTCACCACTGGATTTTTTCGTTTGGGGCTATTTAGAAAATGAAGTGTATAAAAAAGATACAACATATCAGAAAAATAAAAAAGTAGTATCTTAATATTCTGAATAATATTCGTCACCTGTCGCTGTAAAAAAGTGACGCGTGGTGTACTTAAACGTGCTCGACTGTGTATTCGGTATGTATTCGGGAAAACGGGAGTCACTTCGAACATTTATTGTAATATTATGCAATCGTCTTTAGTGACTGGGCGGCGAGAAACATTTCGAAATTTTCCATATATAATCTGAAATATAATTTTACTTATGAACACTTTATGTCGATTTTTATTTTCTTATAATTTACTAAATCTTTGTGCTTACTTACAGAACATAGAGACAGTTTTTTTTTAAATGTTCAGATTTTTTGTTCAATAAAATGAAGTTTTATTGAAAAAGAGTCGATAGGTGTAAAAATTTTTGTCATTAATTTAACGACGTATCTGGCAAAGATCGCACTTGATCAAAAATTAACTATGAAAATTTCATTTTTATTAGAAAAGGGTTAAAGTTTCTAAATACGGTTTTCTCCTATCTCTTTCGTTCGTACGTACGCTCGTACTGTCTCATTAAAAAAAACTATATCTAAAAGAGTAAACTGACTGATATATTAATTCACAGCCCAAGCGGGGTTAGATACTTGAAATTTTGATGACTTGTCTTTCATGACTTGATATGTATCATTTTTGGAAAAGGAGCTCTAAGAGAAAAAAAATTAATAAATAAAATGTTCTGTGCAAAATCAAAAGCACTATGTGCATTTTTTTTCTTTTGTGTGCTTAAATTGATTAGATTACTATGAAATTAGCTGCATGTTGTACGCGCAAACGAGAAACTTTCGAAAAAAAACCTCTCTTCATCTTCGTATGTCTGCTACTAAAGATTCCAAAGTTCCTTTACTCATAGAAAGCTGCACTATCCCCTAGTAATTTAGCCCAAATTTTATTTTGATACTACTATACCATTTACTACGTCTTCTTCAAATTAGAACGTCACCAGTAGCAATCGAAATTATACACATCACCAGAAATAGAATTGAAAGTCCAAAGCGGAATCGAAATCGAGAATGAAATCGAGGTCAAATTCGAATGTGAGATTAAAACTAGAATTAAGAGCGTGGTCTGAATCGGAATGCGAAGAAGTATTATGATCAAAATTTAAAGCAGGACAGGGATCTAAAATGCCAGGCCTCGTCAGGCCGAGAGCCCCGAGCACACATGGAAAAGTTGAAGTTGCTTGTAAGGATATTATTAGAATTTTAGTGGCATATCTTACCGTTGACCCAAGACGATTTGCTATATAATTAATGTTGTGGCCGCTATTGTGCAGTTCAGTTATTGTCGATCGTTCTTCTTTTGAAAGCCTTACGCGTTGTCGCTCCATTTGCGTTATACAAATACAAATAGTAGTAAAGAAATCCGCTCGATGACATGTCTTACTTCAAACGACGAAATGAAAACGTGACTGTCACAATATACGCTGTCGTTCGCCTTCGTCGTTACTTGGAACTTCTCGGTCGTATACTTCACGATCAGTCTGTTTCATGTTACACATTCAAGTTCAAATTCAAATTCAAATTCAAAATATCTTTATTTCATAGGTTATGATATAACACTTGAAATACGTCATTACATTTAAATAATTTACAGTTATTAATTGTTTTTTAACATTTTCACTTTTTTAAATAACACACGTTCGTAAGGCATTTATCCCTCAAGAAGAACGAGTAAGAAACTTGCGGATAGCTCTTTTCCTACCAATTATATAGAAATACAAACATATATAAAACTATTGCAGGAAGTCGAGTTCATTATGTCCATTTATCGTTTAAATATTCAAAGATTGTATAATACCCTTTTGTGCAGTGTTAGTTTAATAAATACTTTAAATTTGTGTAAGAGTAAATTTTGTATATCCACAGGAATCTTATTGAACATGCGCACAGAGATCCCCCTAAAAGAATTTGTGACCCTATGCAGTCGACTAACATGTAAACACAGTTAATTTTATTTCTAGTATTGAAATTATGTCTATCACTATTTTTATTAAAACATTCTAAATTTTAACATATATATAATTTTGATAAATAAACTGTGATGCCACAGTTAAAATTCTAATTTCTTTAAACTTACTTCTAAAAGAAACACGAGGTCCCAGCCCGTAAATTGCGCGAATGGTCCGCTTTTGCAAAACGAAAATTCTGTGAACATCCGCAGCATGTCCAAAAGCAGGATGCCATATGACATCAAGCTATGGAAACAGCCAAAATAAACCAATCTGGCGGTTTTGATATCGGACAAATTTCTTATTTTTAATTGCAAATGCAGCAGAGCTAAGCCTTTTCGCCAACTCACCGATATGGGACCCACTGAAGTTTATTATCTAAAGTAAGACCTAGGAATACAGTAGTGTCAACAAGCTCTAATTCCTCGTTTCTTATTAAAATAGAACCAGATCC
Organism: Eumeta japonica; assembly: GCA_005406025.1. Classification (NCBI taxonomy): domain Eukaryota; kingdom Metazoa; phylum Arthropoda; class Insecta; order Lepidoptera; family Psychidae; genus Eumeta; species Eumeta japonica. The sequence goes on from BGZK01003886.1 coordinate 8,795, forward strand.
ATTTTTACATTTGGAAGTGAGAATTTCACACATTTTGTTTTCTTCCTATTAAGAAGTAAATTATTTAGAGTAAACCATTTTTCAATTTTGGAGATAGCAATGTTCACATCGTCATAATCGAGTGGATGTCTTTAACTTTGAATAATAAAGAGGTATCATCTGCAAACAGTACTATCTCATGAATATCCTTAACAAGGCTTGGAAGTCATTAATATAAAGTAAAAACAGAAACGGACCGAGGATCGATCTCTGTGACACCCCTATGCGGACCACGGGTTCAGACGATCTTATGTTATTGACATCGATCTTCTGAACCCTATTAGTAAGTGCATGGCCCGGAATGCCATAATTATGTAGCTTCCAGATCAGTGTTTCGTGATTTACACAGTCAAACGCCTTGGAGAGATCGCAAAACACTCCTATCGCATTCCGCGAATCTTCCCAGACTTCAAAAATTTTTCAACAAGCTTAACACCAGCATCGATTGTTGAGCGACTCCCTGTGAGATCAAATTTTTTTTTGACATTACATTATTACTATAAAAATCTAGTAGAGTTGATTTAGGATCAACTTTTCAAAAATTTTACTTAATGTCGGCAGTACAGATATAAGCCTAAAGTTAGTGGGGTTCGATTTACTACCGCCTTTTATTTCATCAGATCAGAAAACGTGCCATCATCCAAACATTTATTAAAAACAAGCTCCAAATACGGTGCAATACAATCAATAATGGAGTTTACAATTTTAACTGACAGACCATGGAGATCAGCAGTCTTTTTCAACTAATTAAATACATTAATAATGTCTTCCGACTTCATATATTTAAATTGTAAATTAATATTAATAAGCGGAATATTTTCCCTCAATAAGGATTCAGCAAGAGCGGGAGATGCATTGAGAGATTTGGTAGTGGAAGTTGGAATGTCAGTAAAAAATGTTTCAAAGGCTTCGGCAACTTCTATGTCTTTTTTTAGAATTGTATCATTTATTTTAAGTTGTAAGTCAAAATCGCGACCTTTGATTATGCCTATTTCGTTCTTTATGGCACTCTAAGTTGTTTTCATTAAATTTCTGCTGTTATTTATTTTGCTATTAATATAATATAATGCTATTAATATAATATAATTAGCCGCGATACAAACACGTTTAAATGTTTTCGAATAGTTTTTAACATACTCAGCAAATCTCTCGCTTTTATTGTATGTTCTTTCGTCATAGAAGTTATACAATCTTTTCCTACTTATGTGTATTCCCACTGTTGCCCAATCACTGAACGATAATGACTCATTTACTTTTATAATTCTTGTTTGAAAAATATTGTCGTATTCCTCTTTTACTACATCATCCTCATTTTACTACATGAAGTATTGAGTTGTACCATTCACTGGCATTGTTACAGCATTTTAGTTCCGGATTCCTTTGCATGATACATTTTCTAAATTCTACTAATTGTTTTTCGTTCACTGGAATGCACTTTATAACTTTTTTTACATTTCTTTTAACCGGTATTTTAAAAGACGCTATTTGACTATTGTGGTCTGATTTTAAATTATTGATAATATATTTTTGAAGTGGTTCAACATTTGTATAAATATTAACAAGACATGTCTTAGAGACAAACGTGATTCTTGTAGGTTCCAAAAAAAGGTTTGTCGGATTGTAACACCAAAAGAACTTTAGAATTTTACCGGTGTAATTGGTGACACCTAATAAGTTTACATTAAAGTCACCACATATTTCAATATATTTACTTTTATCATTTATCTTATACAAGGCTCGGTTCATAACCGATTCAACCTATTTATAAAAGAATGAGGGGGCCTGTATACGCTCATTACAATAAATCGCTCAAGTTCCATACAGGCTATCTCCACAACCCGCTCAGCAGAGGTCCACAATATCAGGTCTTTCCTTAAATAAAATTATTACGGACCAGAATTAAGGAACTGTCATGTTCCACATGTTTAATACCACTACAAAAACATGAGGGATGTTTTTGTAGTGGTATTAAAAAATGCACTAAAATTTTAGGGACGCACGCACGCACGCACGCACGCACGCACGCACGCACGCACGCACGCACGCACGCTCGCTCGCTCGCACGCACACACACATATATACTAGACGTCGTACCCTATGCGAAGAATTCGCACAAATTATATATGATAATTATCAGTTTACAAAATTAATGTAAATATTAATATATATAGTCATGTGATACAATTTGACTTATTTTGACATCTTTCTGCTTGATTTTCCACTGTTCATCGCCTCGGCATTTTATTTTATCGTTTTTGTAATCATTATGTAAATAAATCATTCAATTCAATTTAATTCAGGCATTCAATTCGTTTCTAATTTTGCACGCTGTTCATAACGTTCTTCTTTTTGTTGTATTACATTATGAAGCACAGTTTACATATCGACGAAATATTTGAACAAAAAATTTATCGACCGTTAATTATGTTGACATTGTTGAAAATTAAAGTCGTCAGATGGCAGCATATATATAATTTTAATAATTAATGTACAAAAAAAAAAATAATAAATTTTTTAGTTATTGATGCCGGTAGAGCAAGCAAATATCTATGAAATTATATGAAATTTATGTAGTGATTGTGAGCTTTTTTCTAAAAATGGAGGCAAACATCTTAACCTTACCATATTAATGTATGTATTTGTTTCCATACTATATTAGACAGTTTAAAAAAACTTTATAATGTGTGATATGGTATCTGTTTGATTTAAACAAACTTCGCGTCATTTCGTTTTTAGTAGGTACCTTAAAATGCGGGAATCTGAGTTTTTTTTTTTTTAATAAATATTTTATAATTATATTTAATCTAAAAATAACCGACTTATTTAAAATAATAGTAATAATATAAACTCACGCCAATTTCCTTATGGGAAGGCAGAGATTATAGATTTCTACATGGTACGATCTTTACATATCTCTCTTGCCTCACTGACATCCATCAATCTTTATATGCAATCTCGTCGGTTGCGGGTGCTTAAAATTTGGCCCCCTTTTTAATATGCCACCTATGTTGTCTGCATAGCATTTTGTAGGGCGACCCTTGCCTACCTTTTCGTCACACACATTCTCTCTATAGCCAAACCACCGTAATGTATCTCTTTCTATTCTAGTGACTATATCTTCCTTCAAACCACACCGTTCTTTCAACATCACTTTCTCTACACTTTTCCGAAACATTCCACAAATACTACGCAGCGATCGCATCTCCGCTGCATTGATCCTACTTTCATTTTTCTTCAGTTATACCCAGCTTTCACTACCATACATAAGCGTCAGGATTAGGGATTCCGTTATGGGTAGCCAAGCGCGCTTGTCGTGAGATGCTTTTACTATTCATAATTGCGAGAAAGGCTCCATTCACTTTATTTCCTGCATTCACTCTTCTTTCGATATCTCTATCATCACCATCTTTTGTAAATCATCATTTGTTAACAGACTACCCAAGTAAACAAACTCTCTCACTTGTTCGACTTTCTCACCTTCTATAATTGTATCACATTTAGTCGTCCTTTCGTCTCTTTCAAATACAAACCTTAGTCTTACCGAAATTTACTTTCATACCACTTTTCTTAACAGGATCATTCATTTTATTTACAATCTCCTGCAGCACACACGCTGACGGCGCAAGCATTACGTGGTTATCGGCGTACAGAAGACGTTTTACAAACAGCTCATCCATTCTTAGTCCATACTTATAATCTTTCGATTCATACAGACAAGTATCCATGAATAGGTTGAATAGCCATTGTGAAGCTACACATCCCTGTCTGACACCCCTGCGAATGTCAAACCAGTCAGTGTATGCCCATTTGCTCTAACGGAAGCATTGGAGCCCCTGTATAGGGATTGCAGTGCCTGTATGGTCAAAAACATTTTGCAATATTTCGTGGAGTAAAAATTCGGTTCGTATACCCCATCCCTCTTCGAAATCCCGTTTGTTCGTTTCAAATCTTGATTTTTGTCTCATTCTCAACGATTTCGATAAAGATATTTGCATACACTTTGCCAGGACATTGAGGAGGCTTATATAGCGGTAATTTGTGCAAACCTTTCCCTTTACAGAAGGGTACAATGACTGCTTTACCAGTCATTAGGTGCCTTATGGTTTTTCCAGCATTTGTTAAAGAGCTGGTACAGCAGGCTTGCCACATACTTCCACTATCCCTCATCATCTCTGACGATCTTATCATATCTGGCAGGTTTTCCAACTTTCTTACGTTTTACTTCTTTCATAAATTCATCCTTAGTAATTTCATTTTCATTTCCGTCATCAATCATATACTTAGGTGCATTAACATTGTTATCCTAAACTGTATCCTCACATGCAAAGACGCCTTTGAAATCTTCCAGCGCTCTTTCACATTATTTTCCTCATTCAGTAAATGTCCATTATTGTCTCTAATCACATGTAAACATAATGTCTCGGAATTATACCAAAAATTTTTTTACCACATGCTAAAAAATTTTTGGTTTGCCCGGAAATTATCCGAGAATCTCCTATCATACCGTTCTTTTATTTCATTCTTTCTTCTTTGCACAATTCAATACTTATTTAAAATATTAGTTAATAAAACGGCGAACACAATAATTTGAAGAACTTGTACTAGGTTAAAAATTATGTAATTTGTTTTTTCAGGATAGCAGCCCATAATCATCCCTACCATGATAAAAGAATTTTAAAGAAAAATAATGTTGGTGCAATTTTTAATACACTGTTCGAAGCTGAAGAGCAAGGACAAAGTAAAAAGAAGCAAACAGAAACTAGTAGAACGAAACAAGCGAAAAGTGAAGAAATGGAAACTTGAGAAATTGTTGCTAAATGTTATTGTTTTTTTTTATGAAATAAATAAATAAAAACTTTTTAAATGTATTGTTTTGACCACAACATTACCAACTGTAACATTAAGTCTCAGAGCTTAAAATCAAGTAAACCATGCATTAATTAAGTTGTCAGGTACTATCTCAGAAATAAAAAACTGGCAAAGAGCATGTTGGACCATGTTCACTATAGGGTTTCGAAGCCGTTACTACAAAGAAATACATTACCAATTACCACTTTTTTCATGTTTCCCTCAGAATAGGATGTAAGCACTATAGTTGCCTATAACTATTGTAGAAAAACAAGTAGGTATGTCCACTATTACTCTGAAACTAGTGTAAATTAAAGTGCACCAGCAAAACAGCATGTCTTCATGGCATTTACGTTCTTTTGTTGAGAAAAACGTTTTTCGAAAATAACTCAAAAACGGTACATCCGATGATCTTCTAAATAATTTTCGTTGAAAGTATTTATTATGCATTATTTTTGTAATTTTGTTCATATTTTTGGGACTTCGGTTTAAAAATAAAGGGGCTGGGGGAGACAATTTCAGCTATTTTCGGAGCGCTTATATCTGAAAATATTCAATAAATCAAAAAAATTTTAAGAAACCTTAGTGTTTTTAAAAGAACTGTCCAAGTATGTACCACAAGTTCAAATCTATCAAAAAATTTTTTTTCTATATAAAATAGTGATTCGGACACATTTAAGCAAAAACGCTTTCAGCGTCCGAAGCTCAGGCAGCGCGAGCACTGCGCCAGGGGATTGCCGGAATGGGCACCGTTGGAGCCCCAAATAAACATAACCGGCCTTAGTGATATGATTATGCAGCTCGGGAGTGACCTCCATCACCGGGAGGCACTCGACGTCATTTCGTTCCCGCCTTCTGTAGCATACTTTTGTCTTTTCTTGATTCCAATCGAGACTGTCGGCGATGTGCTTGTGGGTCCTCAGCAATTTCACTGTCCTGGATCACCATTGTAAGCAATCTTTTTCACCTTGGCGACTCAGCCCTGCGCAACTTGAGTCGCTTCTCGTTTTTCTTCGCATCTTTTGCGGAGGAGCAGTTCACCATCTTTTGATTTCTGACCTTTCTGAGTCCATCCACGGCAACACTCATCTTTCTCGCATCCACCACACCGAGTGATTTGGTAATGACATGCTCTGCGGTGTGGTTTCCATATTTTGAGGACACGATGCGTGTGTCTAGATCCGAGACGGACTTCAGGGCCAGCAATCGTTGGGGTGGTGGTTGCCAAAGATTTCGGCTTTGCAGCCGCCTCGGTGTAGTTTAGTGAGCGCGGGGTCGGTTTCGCCTCCACCGCATGCGTTGAGTTTTTCCAGGACGTCAAAGTATCCCAACAACGTTCTAGTCGAGGAAACCTTCGCCGCAACTTTGTCAAATTTTTCCTCCAATTTGAAGATCTTATCAAGGTTTTTCTTTATTATCTTTGTTATTTGCTTTTCCGCGACCTCTAGTTCTCCCGCCCTCCTCGTCTTTTCTTGCTCAAGTTCCGCAACGTATCTCGAACCGGACCTACGAGGAAGCGGATCGCGAGCTCGCCGATCGCAGCCAACATTCCAGTAACGGATTCTTTGACTTTTATTGATTTTTTCAGACTTTTAAGCTCGTCTTTAGCCTTCATAGCAAGGTTTACGATACCGGACGCCAGCCTTCCTATTGGGTGGACGTCCGCTTGGATGGATTAGGCATTTTGTAACTCCGCCTGTGAAGTATCCTCGGATAAGTACCCGCATCGATCTTCCTGACGCGGACAAGAACGGGCGGCCTATCTCTTTTAGGCCCGCCCGTCTGGTAAAGCCTCCTATCGCCTCCAGGGCAGTGAAGACACTGATGTCGGACTCTGGTAATTGCCACGGTTGCATCCGTCAGCTCAACTTCCACATTACCAATTTAGGAAGAGTCGGCGCTCCCGCCGTAGTCACGCCGACACGGTTCCTCGCGCCTCCTTTACTTCGTGTGAAAGCTTTGCCATTTTCGCGGTTGCCGGGGGCCTTTTAGAGACCAATGGCGGCTTATCGCTTTCTGCGACAGTATTTTGGTTACCGCCCTCGTTTTTCGATGCCCACCTCGAAAAAGTTAAGATACCTTTCGGATTTGGACGTCATCACGAATGTCTCTTTTGTCGCCTTGAACACATTTTTCCACAAATTCCGGAAATTTCCTTTAAAACACTTAATACTTTGGGAGACGACGAGAATTATATTAAATTCTTAAAATAAATATAATTAAAACAGAATGAACTGTATAAATAAAATGTGATCAGAGTATATATATTAATATAGTAAAAATCTCAATTAATAATGTATTTATAACTGTAAAATCTAAGAATATAAATTTTAAATTTTTTAATTAAATGTAATATTAATAAAAGTGAAAAAATATCAACAATTTTAAATGTAAAAGAAATTTAAAAATTAAATCTATATAAAAACAACATAAATTTCCAAACATAAACAGATCTATACTAATATTATTAACGCGAAAGTTTGTAAGGATGGATGTTTGTTGCTCCTTCACGCAAAAACTACTGAATGGATTTCGATGACACTACAATAATATATAGCTTAGACATCAGAATAACACATAGGCCATAATTTATAAAGATATAGTGTAAATTATCCAAAATATAACGATAACAAATGTGCGATGAAAAAATCTGTTATCTGCATTTCTATTCTGCGTAGCAAAAACCGTTGGATGACACGTGTATAATGTACAATGGAATTGTTTTTCTGAAATAGATACAAAAAGCTGCGACAACATATATCTATCTTTTATGTGTGCTTCATTATCGCCAAAATAGTGAACTATAATACATTAATTGATAATTTATTTGTAACGCACATTGGTAGTAGATTGATCCTTATATCAAAATAAGTACTTTTATGGCATGTGGTGTTTAAATTAGATAAACTTTTTCTTTTACACTACATCATTTGGACAAGTATTTGTGTGGACAAGCGTGATATGACGATATGACGATAGACAAGGCGTGGCGATATTATGGTGCGGTCCGGCGGCAGGGTCAGACGCGAACATACATTTGAGCACGCAATGTTTTCCCACGGTCAGCTCTATGTGGCTTGCTCAAGCGTTTCTAAATCGCAAAATCTGCATGTTTATACATACCAAAATGAATCGTTTAACATAGTTTATAGGAGTATATTGCAGTAGCCACCTATAACTTTTGCATTACCATCAATCATAATATACTTCCGTACCTATCTGTCCTTACAAACTATAGCGCTTATAATACCTAAAATACATATATTAGTGAGGTCATCATAAAAAATACGTAGTTCCAATTTACATTCATTACACAGTATAATAGGTTAAGTTAGGTTAGGTTAGGTTTTCTTTTTCTTTTTTTTTTGTATTTTTTATCCCCTGTCGCACATTCCGCGACAGCCCTTTTGTGCTTTTTCTCAGAGTTATTCTTCGACATGCATGCAGCCTTTCATGCAGGTTGGCAGGGAATTGCAAATAATTGTGCTTTTTTGTTGTTGTTTTTCTTTTCTTTTTTTTTATATGGTGCCAACTATTATTTAGTTTCTTATGAGATATCTTATAGTACATATCTTACGTAAGTAGTACATTTATCTTATTCCTTCAATTGTTTTCCATTTTGTTACATCTCTTTTTACATATTATATATATTTATTTTTCCTTAAATGTACTTATTATCTATTTTTTATTTATTACCCACGACACAATTGACACCTCATTCAACTTTCTCTTATTCCCTTATATATACAACAATTCTACATTTTCATCCTGCCAACCATGAGCTGTTTATTTTTATTTCCACAACATTTTTGTTGAGGTATTTAGTTGGAATTGCTCAATTATCTACTATGTATCTTTGAGCCGTTTACTATATTACATTGACATAATTATTTATGTTGTGAGTGTGTAGTGGTGGTTACCTTTACTGCACAGCAAGCAGATTCGTTAGTTGCTATTGCATTTCGTATCTATTATGTTCAGTTTTGTTTAGTTAGACTGGTTTTTGAACAATTTTTTAAAATTCTCTGGACTCAACTATTTGTCTCTTGTTCCTCTTTTTACTGGGTTTAATGAGACTTAAGGGAGTTATTTAGAATTTTTATTTTTTCCTATTGTTATTTCCAAGATGTTAGTGTTAGTCCAAATTTTTTGGGCAATGGATTTATTATATTGTTAGTCCGTTTTGTTAAACTTTGTAAACTCGTGTACGCATTATGTGACTCACGTTCTAACCGAATTCCGAGAGGTCGCCTTATGAAGAAATGTGGTCGCCGTCCCTAATGACGCAGATTTGTAAACTTTCAATGCACGTATTGCTGTGCTCGGTCATGGCGCGATATGTAGTGCTGTCAGCAGGAAATTATTTTTCCGCCTTTTAGGACCCTATTTGATTTGTAGGACTTTAGGTGTTTTGAAACTTCTTTATGACAAAGAGCACTTTGTGTATTTTGTTGTGGTTTTTGGAATATAATCCGTTCTGTCTACTTATCGTACTTGTGCTTTATGATTGCGTGGAAGTCGTTGGGGTCGCACAATACGGCGTGTTTTTATGTTTTTCTGTCTCGGTTTTATCGTTTTTCGCGCGTTTTGGTGATATGTATATCGGTTTCTATTTTCAAATGAAGCCCTGTCTACATTTAACTCAGCCAATCTTTGGTGACAAATGTCTACTACGTCACCGTGTGATATATGTA
>BGZK01003887.1:0-18350 GCA_005406025.1 Eumeta japonica
ATTACTTATGATTTTAACTTGCCTGAGCACTTGGATGCATATCATCTCTGTGTGTTGAGGTTGTGTAAAGGTAAATTCCACAGTGTTTGGAGCCTGATATTCCATCACTGGAAATATGTTTTTGTGAAGTGGAAGCTGAAAACAAAAAATTGTGAATGAATAAACTTATTTGGGTGTCACAATCTAAAAGTTAAAACCATAAACCAACTACAAAATAAACAACTAAAAAGTATAAACAAGCTATGTTCATTCATTTAGGTAATGATCACTCAACTGTGAAAAAATAAGAGATTTTAATTTGTGAAGGCCAAACTTTTACTTAAGTATTATCTATTTATTCTTATCTTATTTAATGAATGTAATAAGTAGTTAGAAACAGGTAAACATATATAAGATGCTAAAATCAGAAACCTTCATAGTTGGTTAAAAGGGTTTTAGACATACCTACAAGCTTAACACTTACAACTGCATTTTCATGGATATAGATTATCTTCTTAATCGATAATATTGTTGATTCTAGCCCGCTCTCAACTCTGATTATAATCCTACTCCACATTCAACTTTAACTTTAAAATCACAATGTACAATTCTGTTCCTTGTTCCGCTTTGAATTATGGTATCGAACACAGTTCAGATTTGGATATATCAAAATTAAATATAAACAATATTACTGGAAATAGAGTAGCTTTCACAAGGGAAGAATTTTTAGAGATATAAATTTTTGAGTATACCTAACACAAATATGCAAACGGTTGGGATGAAAATATTAATAGCTTGTTTTATTCTGCAATATTGTAGACTTCTATTGATGAAAAATTTTAGATGTGTTATCGCCATTTATAATAAACAATGTTCCATATAAATTAGTCATACCTCGCCTATTTATTTACAGCATTTATTAAGCATTATTATTACATTCCAGAAAAAAAAATTGTAATTATCTGAACCAACAAAGTTGGATATGACAACTGCCTGCATTAAGAATTTTCTATTATATCATAAATCTATTGGTAACTAAGGAGATCTATGGACAAATGTAAGATTATTGTTTGAAATTGAAAGACATTATCCATCATGATCCGCAGCCCTAAAGTTGACAGTCACATTGGTGTTGATTTATATCATGCAATTATGTACTGAACATACATTTACATTACAAAACGGGGAACTACAGGAAATTTCAGACCCAATCATTTTCAATCCTGGACCTTTAAAATCCTGAATCCAAATGATAAAGTTCTACTTGCTTCAATAGAATAATCATACTAATTTGAGTATAGTTAATATTTTAGTTCACATATGATTATAAATACTTACGAATATTCAAAGTCGGAATTCCTTGGTAAGTCGTTTACTGGGTAAACGATAGCGTTCTTCAAAATGACTATCACAGAATCGGACATTATTATATATATATATAAATCGCCTTTATCCTGTACTGGTGCTAGAACTGCCTTCCATAAATTAAACCTGTCTAAATTTGATACCCGGTATGGAAACCGATGATGAAAGGACCTGAAATAATGGAAGTGTTAAGGAAAAGAGATTAAAATGGTATTTTATCATAAGATGTACAAAAAGTCTTAATATTTACCCTCAGTATCACACCCAAAATAACATTTCAAAAATTGTTTTTCGGCATTTTAAATCGCAAAAGCAACGTTGTAATTTATGAATCCAAAACATCAAAAGCCAAATCACTTGGGCAAACAGAATCCGTGTATTAAAACAAGGTCAAACGTTATTCTCATTACAAAACAATTTCAAGCCAAGTCGTTAAGAAAATCCACAAATATATTACGTAGCAACCACAAACGCAAACAAACAAAATTGACGCTGCGACGCCATTGAATGGCCTATAGGTTATAGATTATCTGTGAACGTAGACAATATAAACCAAACAAGATTTATTGATTCAGTTTCATTTATATTTTTATTTGTTAAGTACATAATTAATCTTAATTATTTAAGACCATTCTAAATAATTTAAATATAAAATTAAAATAGTCAATGATTAAATTTATTTTGTCTTTTACCGCACTGCCACCTATTGTGAAAATTCGTAAAATTCGTGTTTGTTTCATACTTGAACTATAGATGGCACACATCATTGTTTTGGATTATAATTTGTATGAGAGTTGCACCCCTGATCACAACAATTAAAGTCTAAAGGTTCTTTTAAATACATCCTTGCATATACCTTCTTCTGATCCATATTGTCTCTATATATATATAGTTTGTGGTTTTCTCAATGATCTCTATCACAGAACAATAATAAACGACTTAGCTTCTGGAGCTAAGCAAGAACACAATTTTTACTCAGTGCTTACCATCGAGTACCTTTTAGTCCTTACTCAAAAATCTATTCATAAATCACAAACATAAAATTTGATTTTAATTTCAGATGATCATCGAATTGATTAACTAACTAAGTAGTATCGATACATGATCGTGATATTTTACAAGTACAAACGTCCATAGTGAATAACTGTTGACGTATTTATGAAGAAGGAAATTAAACCTACGTTTCAATGAATATATTTTTTACACTTGCATGATTTGTTTTATAACGATACTAAATAAAAAGTAATGCATATGTCTGGTAACGTGCAGTACCGTAGTTATTCGTCACAAATAAGCGGACTTTCAACACTTTTTTTATTTGATACTATAAGCCTATTAATTGAGTTAACGGTTTAACAGCATAACCAAAATAAATAAACTAAGATTAGCTCACAAAAGGCTGATGTTAACAATTGATGATGATTTTATATTTTAATTTTACGGTTCGGTTCATAAGCATATATTTATTACTTGTTTTATCCAACCAACAACCATTAAATAGCTTGAGGTCCTATAAGGGGCATACTGTTACGTTCTTGAACATTATTCAAAAACGACCTGTGCTTTTATCTTTCATACAAAATTTATATTGTATATTTACTGCTGTTTTGCTATTACGATGTACTTGTTGTTTTGTTTGTTACATGTATTTATCTAAATTCATAATTTCGTATTAAATTTTAATAAATAATTAATGTGCATTAAAAATGAATAAAACAGTACAGTCTCACAATGTAAAATACTACACAAAAAAATACACCAGCAAAAAAATGTATCTTCATGGCACTCAAAATCTTTTTGTTGAGAAGCGCAGTTTTTCAATAATAACTAAAAAACGTTATATTCGAGTATAATGAAAATAATTTTGTTGAAAGTTTTTATTAAGCGAAACGATTATTTCCGAAAATATTAACGTAATCAGAAAAATTATTAAGAAACCATAAAGTGTTTTTAAAAAAACTGTCGAAATATGTGTCACACGTTGGGTGATATTTCCTAAAAACAAATTTCATATTGTCTTAAGTGTATGGAGTGCCTCTACAAAGACAATGTGGTGTCGTGGGGACACCAGGTAGGAACGAAGTTCCTTCGGCTAATGTAGAATCGACACAATTTGCAAAAATGATTAAATATAAATAGAAATTATTAATACTAATAACATGTGTATATATTTAAGACAGAATTAACTTATAAAAGTAATATTTACACACACACACACACACACACACACACACACACACACACACATATATATATATATATATATGTATATATATATGTATGAAGTAGTTTCGTAGTTTCTTTCAATTTTCCGTATGACCCTCAAAAACAGCAAGAAAGATAACCTAGAAAACCTTACAAAGATTTTAGTATGTACACAATATTAACCAATGTAAAAAATATTTTATATTTATAAATAAACGTGTCTACTCACGAGTAAATTGTATCTATAATGTGAATATTAGCCACGTGCTTGTCCATGAATTCATGAGTATATACTATGCATCTGTGGGGTGGAGTGGTAATAGAGAGAGAAGGGATGAGAGAACGAAAAGAAAGAGGGAGAAAGAGAAAGGTATTATACACTACTGCTTGTGTATACGACTGTCGCACCTGCGCACGTCTCATTTAACGGTTTTATTCCACGGACTTTATCTTACGGTTTTACTATCACATTTTTTTCAGTTCGGTCGCGCAGCAAAATCCCTATCTCCTCCAAGCTCGCCGTAAGGAACTTCGTTCCAATATTTATTTTTGTTCTTTAACTATCACACTAGTTAGAAGGTTGTACAAGACATCTATACTTTAAATTCCTTTAATATGCGTCTTGTAGTTTTTGAGTAAAATGCATATGATATATAGACGGACGGATGGACAGATATTACGAAACTATAAGGGTTCCTTATAGAAATTCTATGAGGTTTACGAAGGGGCTTCACGCGTTCTTTGAATGAGGTTTAGGGATTTTTTGGTTCAGTATTAGTCGACTTAAGCAATTGAACATTTGCTCTTTGCTACTGAAATTATATGTTTTTTTAATTGTGTAGCAATAAGAAGTTATTTTCTAACATTTTGAAATTGTCCCTAGAAATAAAATTTCACTTGTCAATTTTGCCATGTTTTTATTAAAATCATATGTCGAACCATTTCTAAATGACTAATATCAATAATGACTCGTGTAAGGCTTTTTGTTGTGAAATATGACTGATTTCTTTATTACATACAGTGAATTTTGGGTTATTTTTATAACCCCATAATCCTTTTTAGGGTTATTGCCGCAAGTACGTGATTGATAAACTCTATGAACAAAAACGATTCACTGGTCTAAGCTTAGAATATACTCGCTATTTTGGACCATAATCGTTAGAGTACAAAGTATACATAATTATTTGGCGATAACAAAAACATTTATTTGTCAACTCTGGCGACATTTAAGTATATTAAATCCGTATCACCATATATAACATCCTATATAAGAGAACTATAACAAACTAATCTGTAAGTATACATTCTTTATTTTTGATTAAGTTTTCGAATAGTGAAATATAATTAACATTCTTTTTAACAACCGAAAGAAGATGGTTTTGATCTAAATTTCAACAAAGTACATTATATAAGTATTTTGTTCGAAAATATTGCTTTTGTTTATATTTTCTTAAAGTATATTTTCTTTAAATTTTAAAATTTCCTGTTGCCTACTGTTTCCTCTCCCCCGCCACTACCCCGATTCCATTAGATATCGTATTCCTTCCCTGGACGCCAACAACGCGCTTGTGGTTTTTGTGGGGTTGCGAATGTTCACTCTGTTCATTCAAAATCGATATTGTTAGAGTATACATAACTATAAAAGCTAAAATGTTAAATGAAGCTTTAAATGAGTTGACCTTCTATAAATCTAATAACACTACGAGCATGTGCCTTTCATGGGAATGATACAAATCACTACCTCCACCCATTTCCTTTGCGCAAAGGCGCTTAACTTCCTGAAATATCCGCAGACTGCAAACCGTCTGCGGATAAACTACAGTAAAGCCGTCCGCACCGCCGACGACGGCATTAAAATTCACTGCCCAGACGTTGAGACTCTTCCGCAGTCTCAACAATATCTGTGGACTTCAAAGTCCATTACACGTACGCCCTCGGGCGAGGAGCGTAACCAAAGGCCGTTACCGCGGCATCTCCTACCGACTTCCGGTAGACGAAATCCAAGCCGACCTCGCGGCCAGGGTTTCCCTGTGCACCGGTGCACAGACTCTGCCGCTGAGACGGCTCACCATTATGGCTAGTTTCGCCGTCCTTCCAGGACCGAGGAAACCAAGAATATTTTAATAATCTGGAACAGGTGTGTGTGGGCTCTCGGTATCTGAGTAGAGGCCCCACACACAAGAAAGGAGGTCCAAGGCAGTGCCACCATGCCAGCTGTAACGGCCACGCGGCCGCCAACTGTCATGCGTACCTTACGCTGCGTGAAATGTTTGGTCCCACATTGACCAGAGAGTGCCCGCGTAACTCCGTGAGTTAGATAGAAACCTATGGAATTGTCTCCCAGCAGCATACGGCCAACCACGCGACCTCTCTACAGCTACTAGACCGATCAGTCTCCTGAGCGGTCTGGGCAAACTTTTCGAGAAAATTCTCAAAATTTGCGCATGATCACCTAGGGAAAGGCCTTATCATAGATGAAACAGTTCGACTTTCCCAGCCCATTCTTGTCCACAGCAAGTCCTCCGCTTAGTAGAGTATGTCTCGGAGGGCTTTGAAACCGAACGTAGCACCGTAGTTGTCTTTGATATAGCCAAGGCCTCGATAGGTTATGGCAACGGTTCGATTTATAAGTTATATTCCTACCAAGTACCAGATCGCCTCATAATCACTATTCAAAATTATTTAGCAAACAGACATTTCACATTTAGGCATGAGCGCACCTACTCGACTAGACGTCTTATCAGAGCAGGAGTTCGTCAAGCTCCACCCTCTCCCGTGCTGTACTCTGCGTACACAAACGATATACCGCGACCGTCGTCGTCTGGCGTCCAACTTCGCGTTATTCGGGGACGATACCGCCCTTTACGGAAGTAGGAATAGGAACACTGATTCACCCTCCTCACCCTCCAGAGGGCCATTGACGAGCTAGGTCAATGGTTCCGGAAGTGGAGGATAGAAAAGCCCCGACAAATCAGCAGCCATACAATTCAGTATGGTAAGATTGGGAGTCGACTCATTGTCAACAAAAACACCCCAATCTAAAATGTTGGATGCGAACATCCCGCAACGGAACTACAAATACCTAGGGAGTCACGCTCGATAAAAATCTACACTTCCGAGATCATATCGAGCGTGTTAGAAATCGCACTTTTTCAAAGCAAGGCTCGGGGCCACTCGGTAAAAAGTAAGTATCTAGACGTAATAAATGTACCATATACAAAATGCATTAGGACGGTCTCCGTCTTCGCTCACGCCGCCCGAAAGTACTACATAGATTACAGGTAATACAGAATAAATTCTGTAGAGCCGCAACGGATGCACATTGGTGTATCTGTAATTTAATTCTCCATAGATTTAGAACTCCCACTATTTCCAAATATATGAAGGACGCATCGAAGCGATTCTTCGACATCGCGGGATCACATCCCAATGCGTTTCGCGCGGCGGTTGACTATCAACCACCGCCTCCCACCCACCTTATCCGTGGTGGCTACGGAACGTACTTACCGATCCACCTGACGCCTTACAGCGGCAGTTGAAAGCCCAAGTGACGTTAACGACACGCATGATTGACCTTAGAGTAGGTCATCCATTAGTCAGGTGATCGACCCAGTCTCCCTTACTCCACCCGGCCGCCGCCTCCGGCTCTACAGGAAGGGAAGGGCCGACCCGTGACGGTTTCTGCGATACATCCTATGCCGAGACGACCTCGGCGCCGTCGGCACTCGCATGTGCCGTCCGGCCACACTCGGTGAAGCTATCAAAGTCGTCTGACTTGTCATCCGACTCGTCTCAACCGACTAAATAGCATAGCCGACCCAATTATTTCACTTTCAGGAGGAATTTTTTAGTGGGTTTCAGTCCCACACTACCCACGCGTACGGGCGCGAGGGTGTGCAGGATAGACATTTTTTACCTCCTCCTCACCACAAGAGGGAAACAAAAAAAAAAGATACAAATCAGGCTAAATAAAATATTTTCTAAATTAATTTATATATATAACATTGTCCATTTGTTGTTTTCGTCAAGTAGTATAAATTGAATATAGTTCAGCACAGATTTCTACTTAATTTTTATTAAATCTTGGCTAGACTGTGTGACTTATTAGCATTTTCAAAGTATTTTATAATTCTTTAATTTAAAATGCAAATGACTCAAAAATCGTAAATAAGCTGAAGAATGGCATTCGTTTAATGAATTATTCAATGTGGTCAGAATTTGTTATTTTTATGCCTTATTTGATACCAAGCGACAAATTAATACATATAGTTAATTTAATTCTTACTTTAACAGAAATATATTACTTCTTCGATAGAACTTTATTGTAATAAACACAAATATTTGTTTTTACTTTGTATTGTTGGTATTTAGACAAAAATGTTGTACATTATTTTATTTATATTTTTATTTTTATTTTCGATGATAATATTCCTGTTATTTTTGTACTTAGCTGTATAATTTGTAATGGTAACATTAGTTGTACAGTTGGTTGAATTAGTTGGCGGTCTGTGTTAGTTAATGAAGTGGTTGGTTGGCACTCAAACTACTTGCTGGTGTAGGTATGATCAGTGGTGTAGATGAAAGAATTTTGGACTAGGAACTGCAATCCATCTTTCATCAGTTTAGCCAGTTTTAATTATGATGGCAGATTGTAGATTCGGTAATACGTCTAGCAATATATTTGTGATTCCGCCTATTTCCATTCTTAGATATGCAATCATCCTAATAGTATTATAATTTTGAAACTAATTATCCTTTTCTTGAGTTCCTTACTTCTAGTTTATCGGTTAATTTATTGACTAATTGGTCTAAAAAATATTTGTGCTGCTTGTGACTGTGATATAGTTCGTTTTGGAGTATATTTCAGCGAAACGAACTGAAGTGCTATTTTATAGTGTTCTATAACGACCTAATGTCCATTATTGGTAAGTTAATATCATTTTACATTAATCATTCTACTTAAAATGTTCATTAAATTAAATTTCGCATATTTTTTAAGGGTTTTACAATGGTGATATATTCAGTTTTCCATATTTACTTTCAAATTTAAATTAAGTCTGAAGAAAATCTGAACCACCAAATCCTAAATTATTTTTATACTATTGTTTTAAGCTCTATATTAACAACTGAAGTTCCAAATTAAACAAGCCTGAGCCTACCAAATAGCCTCTATAAATGAATATTTTTATACTAATATCCTAAAATTCAATATTTGGATAAAGTGTTAGTTAAATTGAATGCTAAATGTTAATTTAATTAATATAAGTGCGAAAATTGACAGCTTTCAATTCCACTCAGCCAACACAACGAGCTTAGGGGCTCAAGCCTCTCTATTTAATATAGGAGTTGGAAATAAAATGCTGACACAGCTTCAGAGTTGATAATAAAATGCTTTATTCGATTAACCAAATGAACGAGTGAGTACCATACCAAGTAATTATATTTTGGCACATAAACAAAGTCTACAAATAGATTCATATAGCCATCATATATAGAATGTGTACCGGGCTTATAAAGACTGTGTGGCATTCTAGGATATAATTTTTCTTTAAATTTCATTGAAATTCAATTAGCTGTATCCATGTAACACAGATAAAGATTCAAATTGAAACATCTGGATAATAAGTAATGTTTTATTGTATACTAGCTTCACCTATATGGACATAAGGATCCATTGTAGGTTTTTATTCATCGGCTATCATTTTAAATTATAATTTTATGCAAACAAACTAAAAATATTTTGCTGTCATTTATTAAGTTACATTTTGTACTTTAATTTTAAAAATCATATCACAAAGCCTACAATCATGTAAGCGAAGCTGGGAAAAATCTACTATAATTGTTTAGACCATAGATGCAAATAAAGCAGCTAAATGGTGTTCTTACTTCAGACTTTTATAAGTCTTTAGACTTTTACATATGTATCTTAAAAATATAAAAACATAAGACGAGGTTTACCTGACTTAATAGTATTAATTATTTAGATAAATAAATGAGAATTATGACATGTTCTGATGTAATATTCATGTGCAAGTTATGTGAAAAATATCAAAATGAATTATCATTGCATGTTATTTTTTCCTTGTTTCATCAGGAGATTATACCCTTGCAGATGTTTAATGTAACAGTCGGTATTATGAAGAATGCTACATTTCAATTGGGATTTTCACATTATTACCCAGAACTTGTACCTTTCCCAAATGAGTGGGTCTAAATGCTTCAGTTTTAAGTTTCAGTAGAGTGTGTAAATACCATGTCATATAAAAATGTTTTTTTTTTCTTATTTTCCTTTGCACCTGCCCCTGCCTGCCTGGTGACTGCAACTCTATTTATCATTCGTAATATTTTATGTTCATGCACCTTTTAGACAAGATGTTTGAATTTAGGATATATATAAATTAATTTTCTTATATCTAAAATACTTTTTTAAAAATTCTCTCTTTTTACTTGCTGTTAAAAAAATAAATGTATTCTTACTCTCATCCATTTTCTAACATATTTGTAACAGTATTAAAATTTATTTCTTGTAATTTTTTTCTACTGATCTTATTAATATGTATTTATTGCAATTTTTTTACAGAATAAATATTGCCTAGTCTCGAAATTTATAAAAACCCTTAGCCCTTAAGCCCTTATCACAAGGGCAGGCAGGGGCCACAGATCTCCATATGATTTTTGCATAGAGATCACCCATTAATTACATAACATTTCTATTGGCTCCAAAATAATTATGAAATATCACAGTGGTGGGAGAGTAGTGAGGTATCACATCTATTTATTCTTTTGTTGACTCATCATTGCCAGGCAACAATATCTCTCCTCGCCTGTCGCGCGGTGCTCCAATGCATTTAAAGATAAATAGTTCGAAAATATTTTATACCAAGAGAAATACACATGATTTTGGACAGGAGGGGGATTAGTCTAAATTTTCATTATGTATCATGGGGGGGATGCCGAGGAACCCTTATAGTTTCGTCATGTCTGTCTGTTCGTATGTCACAGGTATTTCACTCAAAAACTACAAGATTTATATTGATGAAATTTTTGGAGTATAGGTGTCTTGTATGAGCCGCTATTTAGTTTAGTAGTTAAATAACATAAATATATATATCTAGGGAAGCACTCCATACATGTAAAAGAAGCAGTAAAAAAATTTTTTTCAGCAAACAAATATGTGGCATATATTTCAACAGTTATTTTAAAATACAATTTAATATTTCTAAGTAATTTTTTTGATTATGTGAATAATTTTGGGAATAATCACTCCGAATTTAGCAGAAATTGTGTCTCCCCTTTAATTTTCTAAACCGTATACCTAAAAAATATGAAAAATACAAATTTTACACTTAGTAAATACTTTCAATGAAAATTATTTTGAGTTTGAACAAATATACTGTTTTTGAGCTATTGCGAAAAAACTGCACTTCTCAATGAAAGGATGTAAGTCCCATGAAGGTACACTCTTTTGTTTAATAGTAATAGTCGACATACCTACTTGTTTTTCTTGTCCTACTTTGTTAGGTGACTAAAGTGCTTATAATTTATTCTGTGTGGGAAACATGGAAAAAGTGTAACAATGTACTTTTTTCATCTGTAGTATTTTATTTGTAATAATGGCTTTGAGATCCTATAAGCTTAGTCTGACATGCTCTTGGCTAGTTTTTTTTAATATGCTACCATTGACCTGCATAAGATTTTTTTGGATGCCCCTTGTCAATGCTCCTTTTTTTATCACACACATTTTCTACTGACTTCCACTCATTTGTACCTAATAGACAAACTATAGTTCATATCATATATAATAAATTAATATTCCTAAATTGTTCATGTAGGGGTTTCTGCCCTCGGGTTCATCGGCAAGTAGAATGAGTACCTTCATTCTTTAGATGTATCAATATTCCTGTCATTGTCAATTCTGGTCTCACTATACTTTTGATTTTGATTCGATTTCTCTTTAGATTATGGCCATGGTTTTTTTTATTGAATATTCATAAGTGATGAGCAGGTGAGCCATCAAAAAGTAAATGGTCACCGCTGTTTATGATCATTTGCAACTCCAAAAGAGTCACAAGTGCATTGCTGGCCTCTTGGAAAGTAATAGGGTGTCTAATGGAGTAGTATTGGGATGATGGAGAGGGAGAGAGGGAGGGGCCTCCAGAACTCTCACTCATTAGATGAAATGCAACATCGTAAGTTGCTACTTTATATCCATATTCTGTGAGAGTGGTATTTCACATGTCGAGCCGGCCCATTTTTGTATTGCAGCAAAAATAGGCCAGTAAAAATATGCAGCAAAAGTTAGCAACAATATGGTTCTACCACAGCCAACTTTGCTTTTCATAAGTATTATTGTATCAAAATAAAATACTTCTATTCATATACCTTCTTGGGGATATTGTGTATTCTTGGGGATAGTATGACTTTCTATATGTGAAAGAAGCAGTTTCTGATTTTTCTACAGTTACTATTTTTCTGCTGTTTATACAGTGTGTTTTCTTTTGTAAAAAGTATTCTATCTCCTAAACTAGAACAAAATCTACTTCTATGCCAAATTTGATAACAATGCATCAAGTAGTTTGAGTGTGATTGAAGGAAAAACATTAAAATGAACATAAACTCAATTTTGTTTTTTCTGAGCATCAGTCAAAATCTACTGAATGTATCGGTATGGGATTGACCATTCAACATGAAATCATTAGTAGATGATTATAAGCTATTAACATTATCAATGTAAAAGTATTGTTGCAAAATATTTGTATAATGAAAATAATCCAATAACAGAATAACTAAAATTATTAATTAATTCCCCTAAAAATATTAAAGAATTGTACCCTCCTATATTTTATTATTTTGAATTACATAAGTCTTCCTTACATCCTTCAATGCAATTTGATTGGATCCCAATTACAATACATTTTGTTTGCTTATATTGGATGTGTGTGTTTGAACCTTTGCTGTATAAATGGTTTACTGCTTTATTAATACTTAATAGTTCAAGACTACACCCTGAGGGGTATATATATATATATATATATATATATATGTCAAACGCATGCTTTGGGACCACATTTTTGTTTTGGGTTTAACTGATAGCCTACACAGTGACGAGTCCAACCGACCTAGATTTTTTGTATATATTCTTACATTTCAACATATATGAACGATCTTCAACGTAACATAGTTTGAGGACTTTACAATGTAACGCATACTTTAGGGACATGTCCTCAAACTAACTGTTTAGCATATATTTTTTTATATATGACGCACTTACTTCAGGACAGGTTTTAGGGTTCTACGTGACTTAAAGTGGACCATATTTTTTGATATCAAATATTGTAAAAACAATTTTTATAGTATGAAGTAAAGTAAGAAATGAATTTTAAAGGCAACTACTATTCATACATGTATATATTTTCGTCTAATCCTTCACTGAGCCCAAGTACTTGTCTGATTGCAACATACGATATGTATGGTGGTGAATTTATTGTTCAATGTTGATCTGATATTTATGTCATGCTATAAAATTATAAATACAAAAAAAAGTGTATTCATTAATCTAACATGTTTTCATTTTTTAATTTAAATCTGGCTATTATCTTTTTAAACTTAAGAACGGTTTGACCGATCGTGATGAAAATTGCAATATGTTATTTCGATACACCATATACCATAAAAAAATCATTATTTTTGTATTTCTTTATTATCATTATTAATTTATTTTTATATAGGTGCACGTGTGTGTATGTATGCCTGCGTGTTTAAATGATCGTGCGCGCGCGTATATATGACATTTTTATTGTTGTTTTCCATGATTAATAGGTTACGTAAATGTTATTTAACCTATTGTTATTTGTTTTAAAACAAAAGAAGCGTTTGGTCGTAATTTACCTATGCTAATAGTTTAACAAGGTATGGTTTGTAAATTTGAATTTAAGGAATATTCATTTCCGAAAATTCTGTCACTAATAAGAAGTTATATTATTCACAGGAAAATTAACATACGTATGTTATAGGTTATTTTAATTGTAATATAGATGTTTGTTCAGAAAAATCATAGTATCCATACCTTTTATATAAAAACGTATAGATTTTGTATGGAGCATCTCTTATTGAGCTGTGAAACTAATGCTCATATTTGTTTCGGTCAAAACAAAGAATCTTAATCTTTGCGTAGTCCGACACTTGGGCTTTTATTTTGATTTCACATCACAGATTATATAAATGTAAGTCTACTTTAGAATGTCACACATTATATTAACTAGTTGGTGTCCCGACTTCATCCGTGTGGACTTTAGGTAGATATATGTAAAAGATTAGCCTATAATACATTACCTAGAAGCTAATAGGAGTGTTCTGATTTTAGCTTGTATGTAGTTTCGATGTATGTTTATCTGTTCTCACATAACTTTTAAACTATTTACTATAATTTGACAAATGAAATATCGCTAGAAGCACATTTGTCGTCAACTAGTTATAGGCTGCGTGACGTCATACTAAATTAATATATTATACTATAATAAAAATAAAACCTAGACTAAATAAAATATAAAGTACTACACACATTTTCTAAGAAAATATAACACAACTACGACAAATCGCACTCTGAAAAGTATGAAACATAAAATATTCTTTATTTGCACAATATAAGGATATCTTCTTGTACATGCTACATTTATTTATTATATAGCACAGCTATCCTCTAAACATTGCTATGTCTATATATTACATTAAAATGTATATTTAAGTTGTCTACTGAAAATATTGAATTGTTTGTAGATTAGAATTGCAGACAAAAATATATATGTTCTTGTTTCTTACATTTATAGAATGCAATATTTTCGTAATCGGGTTTTGGATTTATTTTTATTATATATGACTTTTACAACATTCAAATACATAGTTAATAATACAGATTCCTTGCTTTTGTCTACAGCATCGCCTGCGTGGATATACAACTTATTTGTTATTTTCGATATCGAATAATCTCAATAATAATCCAATCTCAAATCTGTTTTCGATTTAAGTCCCGATTTCACAATGAGTTCCTGATTCGGTGATGTTCTCCATTTCACCCTGCGTCCCTCTATTTTCGAATTACACTTGATACCGATATTGATTCAGGTTTCTTGCAAATTATTGCACAGAAACGCTTTTGTAGGAGATATAAAATATCATGGAGTACAACCCAGAAAACATTCTATCTGTGTATTAAATTTCAATTAAGTTCGTCCTACCACTTATGCATAATAGAGTTAAGAACAACCAAACATCGTTACAAAGTACACATATTTATAATATTACGCTTAATAATATAATACAATGACTGATAAAGACGCAATAGAAAACCACATAGTTCTTTTAATGTCCTATGAATTTTTCTATCCCCCTTAGTTGTCTTTGCTGGCTCTAACAACGCCTTCTCTAAGCAAAGCAACAAAAAGCATGGCCAACAAAATAAAATAAAATTAATAACTTTTAAATCTTCTATTTATAAGGCGTTACATTACATTACAGATAAACATTGACAAAAGAAACAGTTTATGTCAACAGCTACATTTTATGTCATGAATTCTATTAGTTTTCTGAATTTCAAACATAATTTGATAATTTGTCGAAGAGTTGTCGAAAGTTATAAGTAAAAACTATAACACCCCATAAAAATACAAATACAGACACATAAGACAAAATGATGTCATCACAGTGCTTAGTGAGAAGGGTTTGACATAATTTATGGAAACATGTCCTGTCTATGAAGATGGTCAGAAGTTCTGAATGATCTGACATCAATTAATTTATATATTTAGAAACACCGCTTGCAAATTGTTAATTTTTGAATTTTATTTATTAATAAAAATAAATTTATTTATTGAAGCACAATAAAGAAGACAGATAAACAATAAAATAAATAAACACATATCTGAATCCCATTAATTTTAACAAAAACTTTTGAATTGCCACTTAGACGGCTTTTCTGTTTATAGCACTTCATGATTTTATCTTGTAAATATTATGAGCAAAAAGTACGAATTATTCAATTGTTTTTGCAATGTTCACTCTTTTACTTATTTTGATGGAAGGATAAACATACCACAAACAGAAACTTAACGAACCCAAACGAGCATATTAACAAAGTCGATATTATTTAGAATCTAAATTTTAGATTAACTACTTGAGTATATTAAACACGTGTTAGTAGTTCAAGGAAAACCAATACAATACTAGGAAGACTATTATTCACATCAGAATTTAAGGAACTCATTTAATTGTTTAATTAATGTGGATTAACTTGCATTTGTTGAAGTCAAATCAATCTCAGTTTTATACGTTATTATCATTATTCTTTTTGCGTATTTATCTTATATTTATTAGTTTCTTTAAATAATATTAGATGCTTATACATTATTGACCCCATCAAAATATTACTTGATAACCCCATATAAATATTAAACAATTGATACAATTGATAAGCAAAATAATTCAGATGTACAATCACAATTTAATATATTTTTCATATACCTTCATTTAGAACTCTTATAAATTGTTAAATAACAAAAAATAAATGTTTATATTGGGCACCTGTACATCCAACAGATGCTGAAAGAATTTTTTTCAAAACATCATCGTGTTTCCACAGTTCTTTTTAAAACACTAACGTTTTGAATATTTTCTGATTACATGAATAATTTCAGAAATAATTACTTCAAAAGTAGCATAAATTTTGTCCTTCCTTTATTTTTAAACCGTATGTCGAAAAAGTATCAAAATAATATAGCTAACACTTAATAAATACTTTCAATGAAAATAATTTTGAACGTGATCGAATAATATACTATTTTTGAGTTATTTCCGAAAACGCGCTTCTCAACCAAAGGACGTAAGTTCCATGAAGATACGCTCTTTTGTTGATACACTGTAATTACTTTTTTCATATTTGTATGTTATTAATTTAGATTAGGCCTGTACTTCTACCCTTTATATTTACTCTTTTTGTTGTAATCTCTCTATCGCTATTTATTTTGTATGTATATGCTGTATCAAATAAGCAGTTAAATGAGAATAAATAAGTGTTAAACTTAACACTCTGAGTTGAATTATTTATATATATTTGTTATTTGTATTAGATCATAATTACATGAGATAAACATACAATATGCAACAAAATTTTACTCGTATATTCACCCTGTTAGAAACGTAAAACACGGTGTTTTCCAAAGATGACAAAGAGATTCCCCTTATTTTATGATGCCGCACACCGCCTTTCATGAGTGGCGGCGGCGTCTTTGATGTGATCATTGAAGTTTATACTATTAGGATTATTGTATTCTTTCTAAAATTTACAATTTTGTATTATATGAAATTCAAACTTTTTAAATAATGACTGATGTGAATGTAGTTTGGTATTAAATATTTTGATTTCACATTTCACTATGAACATTTGTAATTTTAATAGAAAATTAATAAAAAATTATATGGCAGTCCCATACAAAGGCGCGTAGTCGTCGTAATAATAATACGATGTTTACAACGTCCAATGCTGGGTTATGAAAATGGGAGGCCACGGTAATAATAGTTCATAACCCATGGTCTAATGTGATCTAAACGAAATTGGCAAGAATACTTTTATATAAAAAGGTCCATCATACAACTCTTACTTTGGAATGATTTTCAGAATACATATAAAAGGACTTAAATTCTTGCCTTGACGGCATTGCCTAAAACAATTCTTATAACGATTTTATTTCTGTGTAATTTATATATCTGTTTAGGTAGTGTTATTTTTAATGAAGTGTATGTGCAGGCTAATTTTGAATCGGTTCTTATTTTTAAAAATATGTCATAATCATCAATCAAAACATGAATCTGATACCCACGACTGCAAGTATTTTGTTGATTTTCTATTTTCTAGCATATTTTATTAAATCATTTTTAAATCATTTGTTTCCATCTTTTAGTCCACCTTTACGCAGTCAAATTTTCTATTAATTTATTTATTAACTAATTTGTACCGCACCGGTGAAACGCAAAAGAAGGATTGTATGTTATTTGTTTGTATGTATGTCCGTTCCTATATTCCCTCATAACTATTAAACTTATAAACCTAATTCGATTAGATTTATTTCGTGCGCGATTGTCACAGTGTATATTAAAATAAAATTACAAAATCAAAATCAAAAAGCAGTCTTAAAATAAAGTAGCAAGCTAAAGAAAATAAAATTGCATATCTGTAAGTGACATATCATTGAATAGGTCTTACAAAGTCAAGATGATGTTTCCAAATCTATTTTACTGCAATAATCTCTGTTTAATATTTATACACTAGAAAGATTAACGAATAACAACATATAAATCTAAGATTTATCACGATTAATACAAAAAGATACGACGATGACGATGCTAGTGAAAGGAAAACAATCTTAGAATGTTGTTAAAACAGAATTAAAAGAAAAACAATTAAATAAACCCGATCATGGAAAAGTGAACAAAAGATCTCAATAAAATGAAAAAAAAATATAGATTTTTCAATATATAAAACAACCAACGAACCCAAATAGGATGAGTTTCTTTTGAGTAGCAGAATTCCTAGACCTTACTATCTGAAATTTTTCAATAAAAAATTCATTAGACCCCGGATAACTAACAAATTTCAAATTTTGTTCAAGAAAATCAATGGAACCCAAACACGGCGAGTTTATTATGTGTAGCATATGAGCTCCTTTAACTATCTTCCGAAATCACATTGGGCCCTGGGCATCATGTATGATTAAAGTCTTTGTTAAGAAATATCAAACGTAATCCAAATA
>BGZK01003888.1:0-18349 GCA_005406025.1 Eumeta japonica
GGCAACTTTATTTGTATTTGCTTCTCCGTATTTATTGAAAGATTTTCAGTGAAAATACGTTGCCAACGTCAACTGTTTTCCATCATTCAAAATAAGCTGTTTCTTTTAAGCGAATTATTTATTAAACGTAATATGCTATTACATTTGAATAATTAGTTTTGCACCTATTTGTAATTAATGTTTATATTTATACCTATTTTGGTAAAATAGTCTGTAAGGATTTATCCATAGATCTCAATAAACAAACATTACCCATCAAGCGAAAAATAGTGAAATTTGTTTTGCTTCACAATTGTCGATGTGAAAACTTCTCGCAGATGCCAGAAACACGGCTGTTTTATTATTACAGTCTACTTGTCATATGCATACATAAATAACCTTTAATTCAGCGGCAATTGCATAGGTATGTAGTTTGTTGCTTTTGCGGAATGCTGTTCAATTTATGCCAGTTATATTCCTCTTTTGGAATTAAATTGTTAACAGATGATTACGTTCTTAAGCAAAAATCTAGAATAACAATATGCTTTGTTTGATTTTCCCAAGATTGAATAGCCTTTTAAGACTCAATCGTTTAAAAAGAAATGAGACTTTTATTCAATTGCGTTTAAAGACAATGAAGAAAATATATTGACCATTTATAGTGTTAAATTGTAATTGGTCACAAAGGAATGCTGCAAAACCCAGCAAACACAAATGGTCATAAAAATAAAAGAATTTTGATGGAATTATAATCATAAGCGTTCAGTAGAAATTTAATCTAAAAGTTGTTTCGATTTTACAGTAATATAGTCAAGTTTAACTCTAATAAAAATAACTTTTCCCCGTTGCTATTTATCATACTTTTGTTTGAACTAAAATTTTAGACTACGTTTACACTATACAACTTTTGTTGTTGAAATTTTTGTCCTTTATCCTCTTGCGTTTTATTGTGTGATTTTCATCGCATTCTTTTGCATCAAACAAGGAAAACTTTACATTTAAAATTGCGAACGAGCTAACAAAACGAATGTTAAATTATATGCCGATGTGGATTTGGATTGTAGTCTTTCTTTTCACCAACAAAGTGAGCCAAAATTCTACATTGCAGTTTACTAATTTTAATCAGAGAATATTGAAAAATTTGTTTTGTTGCTCACGATTTAGCTGATTTATAAAAATTCAACTCTGATCACATGTATTCTACCATTTTATGAAGATGTTTATAAACTTTTGTAAATTCGCCGGGCTTGCTAGAAAAATCTGCCGTTTAAGGAGAAATAATTTTACACACACACCCCGTACGACTAAGGACCATTATTCCAAATTTCCGTTTATTAAAGGTAGAGTTTTGGCGGCTGTATATTTTATTAAGATTTGAAATATACGACCGACAATCAGTAGGTTGTAATAATTGTCGTTAGTGGAATAGTCAATCACGGCCTTTAACGACATATCGCTATTCATGAGTGTGATTTTATCAATGGTTTATTGATGAGGAAACTTTTAAAAACTAATGCATTCTTGAAGAAGTTATTTTGGCTTTTACATACATATACATATATTTCTTAAAAAAAGAGAACAAATACAAAACTGCGAAGCTTTTTGCAGAAACACCCAAAGTCATCGGCAGAAATCGAACCTGTCGTGTACCTATCACACGACAAAAGTTTATTAATTTTCTTCTTATATAAGATAAAGTGTTTGCTGGGAGATCGATTTGCTCATACAGTGATGAAGTATTTTATTATTATGATGGTTGTCTTGTAAGCCTTTATTTTTAAACCAAGTGTTGAGGTTGTTGATTTTTTTAAGCAAAATAAGATATTTTTGCCAAGGTAACCACAATTACTTTATCAAAAATTAATCTTTTAATTTTTTTTACAAATAAAAAATTTGTTTCCGTAACCACTTTGAAATTATATTTTGTAATTTATATTTTTAATGGAGCCCTTCTAATGTATAAAAATTAATGATGTTTATCATGTAAAAGAAATTTTGATAGATGCGATTATTTGCTATTTGTCAACTCCCACCTTAAATCCAAGAATCCAGCTCGTATTTGTGCATGCAACATGGGTTTGCATAAATAAGCCAGCTTGTATACGGACAACATATGTATGTATATATTTGAGTTGTGCTTTTCTGCATAACAATTTCTGCTTGGTTATGTTTTTTGCCACATCGTTTATGATCTGCCTGTCACTCAAATCTTTTCTAAGGTGGGGTTGAATAAGAGGCAAATGCCACGCCTGGTTAAATATGATTATTGTAGTTCAAATCTAAGCTCAGATATACATACACACATACATATGTATGTATTAAGTTGTTTATGTTCAGTTCTTGTCATTGTCATCAATGTCAAAACAATTGTGATTTTATTAAGACTGCACACACGAGCATATGATTAAAGCATGGAGTTTTAAGCCGCAGAGAAAACGAAATGTTCTTCTCAGGCTTAGCAAACTTGAATCACACTCGTACATGGAGGCTGATTTGAATTGCTTAATTTATAAAAAAAATTTTAATGTCAGTAACACATGGTGGTAGGACTCGTGCTGAAAAAAGAGCGGAAAGAGGGTTAAGGCGTAATATTGGCAACCATTTTCTGTAAGAACCTTTACAATCTACGATGAATGTCTGAAGGAAAAACTTTTAACGCTTTATTCAAAAACGTTTGCTAAAGCCGATTTTAATAAATGTTTGAACTGCAATAATCGCTTTTAGTATGAAAAGTAATAAGCGGATTTCCACAGATCCTGCATTAAAAAATACGCCCAAGGACAAAGCGCGTTTATGGGCCTTCTCTTTTCCTGCTGGATTCTAATTAGCAAATATATAGCAAATGTTTGTACCTGATCATTTGAGAGGTGGTGGGCGAACATTTCCACTTTTCTCTGTAATTTTTTCTGCGCCAATATTGGTTGAAAGAAAGGCCAAATCGACATGCATATCCACTTAACAATGAATTTATTTCTATGTTAAACGGCATAATGCATTTTCATCACGCCATCTATGATCGACCTAACGAAGGAAAAGACGCAAGATGCTATTCGTAATAGGGACAACATTTGAGGTCTATTCAGTTCCGACTGACTCATCCACCTGTTTCTAGTGCGGGGTCAGGTAAAACCCATACTTTTACAGATCATGCCTGGACTGTTTCACTAATAAATAAATATTCACGTACGAATTTAATGAGACTTGAATGCTAATTTAGCCAGAAAGACAGTCATTAGGGAGACACTACTGAGAAGTACATGTCACAAGCTTGTGGCAGAATATACTAGAGCCAACATCGCTATTTAATTTGGAACCAACCATATGCCATATTCATTTGCTAGGTTACTCACATACCCCTCTCTCTTGACGTATTTTATGTACTTGAATATTTATTCAATAAATATGATAAGTAATATTTTTCAGTACAATATGTCATTTCACTGGTATGTTTAATCAGTGGCCTCAAATTTATCCTACACATTTCGTGTACAGTTTTCTGACAATACAGATTAAAAAAATTCCAACCAAATGAGCTGAGGTGCTATCAACTGTCAATATTTGGAAGTCATAATAAACTTCACCATGCTCTGTTACACTTCGATCTACGATATATGTACGTACATAGATATTAATAGGTACTCATACATATTTATAGTTTAAGGTTACTTTAAGCAAATGTATGACTAACCGAATACTGTGTATTATCCATTGCCGTCCCTTCTGCCACACACACAAAAAACGTAAGTTAGTAGTTTTTACATTTTGCAGCTGCATAAAATCAAGGAAACTTTCATGTTTGTGTGTGTGTTCGATTGCTTGTATGTTGCTCGTGATATCGTTTAAGCAAAATTGCTCAAAACAACAGCAATAACAATTTCAAAAATACTATTCTGAACTTTAAATCAATGTTTTCCAGCAGAGTTTTTTTTTTGTTGTTGTTGCATGTTCAACAAAATGTCAGCAGCAATTACATGTTGCAACAAAATGAAGTTGAAGGCATGAACTTGAAATCAAAGCATATGGACGGATGACTGGTTGGTTGAATGTGCAACACACTTTCTTTGTTTCACGACCTGATTTATCTGTTTTTGTAGTTTGTGAAATTTAATTTATAATTCTGTTGCTATACATAACAAAATAAATTTTTGGGAGTGCCTCAATCAAATGGTAATTTATTCAAATTGAACAAATTATTATCGTTTTAATTTAATAAAAGAAAAATTCAAGTTTTCTAGAAAATTAAGTGTTCAAAGAAAAAGTTGTTCAAAATATCGATAGAAGAAAACGATTATAGATTTTGTAAAATAAATGAGTGCTAATCAAAGCTACTGGATCAGAAATCAGGGCCAGTATTTCCAAGCAAATGCATTTTTGTGGTCGTTAACTCAAATTATGTAAATTCCACTAAAAATATGCTCTGCTAAATGGATGGAAGTAAAATGCTTCTGAATCATTGTATGCATGTAGAGGTGGGCAAAAAATATATCCACTTATCGAAATAATATAAATACATATAAGGAAAAAGAATCGATATATGCTTGTATATCGCCGTTAGCAAACGATATATAGATGCATCTTAAGAGCAGCAGTGCTAAATTTCATTCATTTATTTTTATACAGAGTACGAAAGGCGCTCGAATTTCCGCTGAATTTTTTAGTTTTCAACGAGCAGCTCTTTTTAAGTTTGCCAGCTGAAAAATAAAGCTCACGAGCTAGACCGAATTTGAAGCGCTGAAAATTCAGCTCAGCTCGTGACAAGCCAAAAGAGCAGCTCGCGAAAATTTTTGCTTACAATTTTGAGATTAGCATGCCCGTACATTTGAATGTGTATTTGTTTGTATAATTGATCAATCATGCTAATACACAATTCACACATACACATTTTTGCGTCTCAAAATTGTAAGCAAAAATAATGCTTGCAACTGATTTTTCGGTTTGGCCCACGAGCTGAACTGAAAAATATTTGCGAGCTGAATTTAACTTACAAGCAAAACGGCTAAATTATGTATTTAGAATTATGTTATTTTCCTGACGATGTCAACAAATTATTGGCGAAATATTGAAAATAAAATTTAATTATTGTTGGAGTTTTTTATAAAAAAGGATCTGAAGATGAAAATTTACTGAATCATAAATATAAATAAGATCAAATAAAGCAAATATCAAGGCAAAGGAATTTTTAAATCAGCGTAAATTTTAAACATTAACTTTGATTTGCTCCCTGCAAAACCAAAAATCAGATTTAAGCAGTTTTTTTCGCATTGATTCACACAAATCGAGAATCGATGGCATTTGTTGTTTCACACTGCATGTGAGAGCTTCAAACGATGTGAGAAATACAAAAACCAAGTACAGGCAGTTTTGCCTTTCTTTCTTGATGCCCCGCAGTTACCAATTTGGTGAACAATTATCAGATGCTAAATTTACTTGATATCAATTTATCTTGGCTGAATTTTTAAATTTTGAAAATTTGAATTTTCCAATATTTAAACACACCTACCGAGGAAACTCAAAATGTTGTTTATTTGTTATCATTAAAATATAAATTTTAATAAAAAACAAAATTTCCCATTTATCTAACAAATAAACAAAGAGTATTTATGGGTTTTAAGCATATAACAGAGCAAGGCAAAATAAGCTTTTGCTTATTGATTTATCGAATAAATTTGCTTAAAGTTGTTTTAATACAACTTGGCAAGAACAATAAGTTTTTATCATTCTTTAATAGAAATCAGTAACGTGTGAATAAATTTTGTAGCCGATGCTGTCTATTTGGAATGCGCAAGTATTGTTAAATTAGAAACCAGATCCATCCACACGAAAGATTATCCGATGGCTGAGTGGATAGAACACTTGCCCAACAGTCACAAGGTCGCAGGTTCGATTCTTGCCGCAGGCTCTGCACGTTTCTGAAGGCAAGCAAAATTCGTTTTAATAAATATTTTTAAACATGCTTTAGTATCTCGTGCCGTTTTTTCTATATTTTACTTAATAGAGCTTCTTTTGAAAATGTATGTTTTTTTAAGGTATTTTGGGCGGGCTTTCTTTTCCTTGCCCTGACAATAACACATGATGGATATCCTCTATGGTACATACGGATACATATATATATATATGTGTGTGTGTGTATCTAAAACAAGATTTATACATAAAATTTTATTAAAAATGTTGGAATATTTAGACAGAAACATTTCAGCAAAATATATTAAAGATGTAATGAAAAAATTAACCGGAAATAAAAAATACACATTTGACTACGAATCACAATAATAAAATATCAATTCAAATAAGTTATAAGCGTCTGATTAATGTTGTTTTACTACAATATCATTTAAAATTGTGAAAGCGTAACTCCGCTTTCAAATTACATATGTACATATGTGTGTATGTATTTCTACAACACCCATCTAGTTGAAAAATTATTCTTAAAAATGGCTTTGCCCTTTCAAATTCAAGTCAAACGAGCAATTTTAATGCTCATGACAGCCTTTCCAAGAACATTAACGTCGGAATCCAATACAAATATGTCATTAATGGGCACGTGATGTATCGTTTCCTTTCCAAAAATAGTAAACATTTAAATTATATATAAATGTTAAAGCCATGATGTGGCAATACAAATAAACAAAGATTTACCGCAAAACACTCGTTGCCAAGGGTGCGATCGGCCACAAACATCAATGAAACAGCAACGTCAGGTGTTAAATGTTTTTAAAGCCATTGTAATGTTAATTTTATGTTTATATGTGCGGAATATATGTATGTATCTACCCATGTAGTCTGTAAATTTACAAATGTATTGTATGAACACATTTCTTATTATTTTTATTTATTTATTATTGTTTTTATTTTGTTAATTGGTTGCTGATGTGCGCCGCTCAACAGCAACTAATTAAAGTTCTAATTATTCCACACATTTAAATGAAAGACAAAAACAAAGAAATTGATCTGTTTTATTTCAAATAAAAAAAAAAATAAATAAATAAATTAAATACAAGCTTGATCTTTGGCTTTTCTTTAGGATCTGCCTACATTCAGGAATGGGTTTTAATTAGAGCATTGCTCTCTACAATTCAAGGGAAAATGATTGATGGGAATTGTAGACAAAATGTGTAGATATGCTTTTCAGCACTTTTTAAGATAGCAAGTGCCACATATTGGCTTATCACTATATGAAAAGAAGTAATTTGTCTCTAGGGATTATAAAAAGAGAAAGAATATACATAACATTTATGTACATATGTATATGAGCGATTTTAAATACAATAAAATGGCTATTGCCGCCCATTTACTATTGACTGCAAATAGCAGCAACCCAGAAGAATCCCGAAAATTTAAACACAGACTGTTTCCGAAAATGCCAAATGCAGGGAAAATCGAAACCCTTAATTGCAATCAGTGTAATGTTTTGGAAGAATTGTAATTGTATTTTTCCGCAATCCCACCATGAACAGCCAGTCGCCCTCACGCACGCATACAAATTGTCGAGGCTTGTATTTTTATAATTAAGACCACCAACAAAGCTGTTTAACTTTTGCAACAGAAATTGAAAAAAGGAAAAGAAATAAAACTTCTACAATAATAACATTTTTTGTTGAACTTCATCATGAACTCATAAAGAGCAAAAATAATGCATTTTGTGGTTAATTCCTTTCTTTAAAAAATTAATGGCAAAATGTTATATAGAACACACAAAAATCGAGCTCTTGGCGCAATAAGTAATAAATATGAAGCAGGGCTAGAAAACTACATTTACAATTTTCCACCAGCTAGCTGTTGTTTAATACCCATGTAGCTTTAAATATTTCTACTGCGGTTTACACTGAATTTGTTATTTGTTTAGGGAGTAAAATGGGAAAATTTGTTCAGTATATTTTGATGTTTTAAAATTCTACAAAACAATTTCTATTCAGAATTTCCCATCCAGTAAGGAAATAAAATAATCCCTCTTATTCCAATTGTCGTCGACATCCAAAAATATGTGCCTTGTTCAACTGTTTAGGCAATAATTTAGTGATTTTGAAAGGTTTATTAATTCCCTTGGACATTAAATAAAAAAATATCTATAAAGTAGTGATTTTTTTGCCAAATATCAGTAAACACGCATCAATTTCTGGTGTGGATGACGATGCATGAAAGATAAATTGGATTTGCGTGAGTACTGCCCATAGGGCCTAACTCACACGGACGAAATACGAAAAGAATAAGCCATTTCACCACCATGCCTGGCATACCTCAATGAACTTCATATATTGTATTGAAATATATACACAGAACCCTTGCTTTGGAGCTTCTGATTAGCTTCCTTTCTGCCTCGAGCCTTCCAGGAAGGATAGCATTCCGAACAAATGGTTCGAAACCGACAGTGAGCATCATCCCTGGACTTGACGGCTACCACACCTTCCAAGGAATCTCGAGAATAGTCCTGGTGGCAGCAGCACCTGAAGATCATTGTAGCCCCGAAAGCACATGTTTGTTTGTGAAGTACACGTGCGGTCAGGGACTACAAAATCTCTCCACCACAAGCCACCAAGCTCAGCTGCCAAGCTACTCCACCAATGGTTGGCCAAGATTCTCCTGGGCCTACAACCACCGGTGGCCAATATTATAACCCCGGGTAGGGCTCAAGAACAATCCTAAGAAAAGGCCAAAGGCATTCCCTCCTCTGAAGATTCGGCCGCCAATACCAGACCGAGGCCCTCCTAGGCCTCTATACCCCGAAAGCAGAACATCAAGATTTTACAAGCCAAGACAACTTACACTCCGGGGCAAACCATTACATAGTCATGAATTTTTTGAAGGTTAATATAAATTTTGTGTTATACTTGTTTACGCAGTCATCTCACAAGCAAAGCGGAAAAACATACGTACGTTGGAAAATCATTTTCATATTTCATATTGCAAGCAACAACACCTTTCAAGAAAAATTTAAAGTACTTGAGCAACTGGCGATGTATTATTGGAACACACTTTTGCCGCATTTCTGCTATCGAAATATAAATATGTTGCAATTGAGGAGCGAAATTAAAGCTGAGAAAGTAATAAAAGAACGGATCGAAATGAGAACAAAGTACAAACGGCCAAGCACATTCGTTAATGCATCGCTGGCTGGATTGGACCGCAACTCTCTCACTAGTATCCATACAAATTTATCGTTTGCTAGACACGATATTTAACTATAGAAAAGGAACCGAATCAACCAGCACATACAATAATTAAAGAGATTTTTTTGAATTTCGATTAAAATTTATCATTTGATAGGGGAAAATACTTTCGATTGAAGTTTAAAAATTTTAATTTTCCATCTCAGTGCACGTACATACATACATATGTACATGCATATGTAGACAAAGTCAACGGTAGGTAACATTTAAAGAAAACATTAATAAAGATTTCGATATAAACTTACACACAACTTCTTTTAATAAAATTTAACAGCTGTATTCATAAAAAAAATATTAAGTCTATTAAACGCTTATTTGACAGATATTGCAAATTTGTCAAATAGGAGCTTGATAGACATAGAAAGTGCTTAAAAAATACCCTTTACTTTAATTTATTCATATTTATGGCTGATAGGGATATAAATGAATTAACATACATACCTGCAGTAAACATATACATACATATATACACCGATATATTTTGCGGTTTCTGCGCTCAATTATTTGGCTCACTTGTGCCATAAACAGTTAATAAAATGATTTTTGTTTTACTTTAACCATCAGTTTCCGTTTCGATGGCTCAATTTATTGACTGACTCTTAATTCTTTTAATACATTTTTTCTTATTAGCATTTGTATTCTTTAAAGCCACAAGCTAATATTGTTATGCGGTTTAAATTACAGGCAAAATTTAAACTTTGAAATTAATGCACTTCAGTTGCTGACTGTGGTTTAATAAAACAAATAATTTTTATGATTCTTTACATTTTATTTTTTAAATTTAATTTTATCACAATAATGAATTTAAATATCAATCAAAGGTATTTGTTTGTATGGATAAGTGTAGGTTTTTCTTTTAAACTGACGTTTCTGAGACCAACAACAACAGCAAAACCAATCTATTTAAATACATATATGCATCGATTTATTGGTTAAAAGAGCTCGCAATTTCGTTGAACAACCTACAGAAGTTGAGCAATTGTTTTTAAAAAGCTGTTTTAATAAAATTAAGAAACTAATCCAAAGTGCAATTTTAAACCAACACATATGTATGGGCATGCACAAATAATTTTCCCTCTTTTTTAGCTATAAATTTTATATTGAAAAGATTCAGTTTCATAATTAATTTTACGTTCAATTTCTGGATATCGATATGAGTACAGTGCACTCGCATTAACTTTAACTAATTAAAACCAGAGTTGTTTACAATACCGAATTCGTTCAAGTTTACGAATGCGAATTTTAATATTAAAAAATGATTATCGCTTGTAGCACTTTTTTGAAAGGTTCAATTAATTCTGGCTGTGAAGACATCTTTTCGCCATAAATAAAAGTCAGGTGGATTCCGTAACACTTATTGAATTTCTGAAGCCAATCATCTTAGGAAAAAAAAACAGAGTGTTTTTCCATATACTACACAGGCAGTTCTTTGGCCTTTTTCTTCAAAATTAAGCCACTGATGGGCTGCGATAGAACAATCGTACAGGTCTTTTCCATTTTGGAAGCTATAAAATTTTAATACTTTGTTGTCCTGGTCCTTTTTCTCTTTTCTCTTTTGATTCCATAAATAGTGAATTGCACAACATTGTATTTTTAGTCAAAAAAGTAACACTAGAAGCAGATCTCATTTTAATAAAGCAACCCGCCCTTTCTTGTAGAGTTAAACACGTTAATTTTTTCCGATCCATTACAAAAAGGCGTGTGGACAAAATTCTAAGCATAAAAAAATCATACATACGATTTCTCGAAAAATTGATGCGACAAAGTTATCAACATCAAACCGAATATTTTTGAAAAATATTCAAAAAAGTATCACATTTTATTGCATTGTCCAAATTATGGAGTAATTGGCATTTGTTCAAATTATAAGGTAGGCAATTAGCAGAAAATATGTTCAAGCTAGCGAATAATTAAGTTTGCGGTATTCAAGTTAGCGCGAGTGCACTGTACATAAATTGTTAGTGCATTAAATTATTTTTCAAATAAAATGGACTGGTGATGTTTGGGGCTTGGGGAAGAGCAGCACAAAAAGTAGAATAATAAATAGCAAATATAATTTAAAAGCAAAAAATAATAACAAGCTTAGCATTACAACTCGTAGCATAGTTTGTATTTAGCTTTGG
This sequence comes from Eumeta japonica, assembly GCA_005406025.1. NCBI lineage: Eukaryota > Metazoa > Arthropoda > Insecta > Lepidoptera > Psychidae > Eumeta > Eumeta japonica. The sequence goes on from BGZK01003888.1 coordinate 11,267, forward strand.
TTTTAGTATTGAGTTCTTTCTTTTTTTTTTTATAAAATAATTATTTTCAATTTTGAACTCGTATTTCTTTATACAATAAGTAAGTGCTTGCACACTCGTACACATGCTGGCACATTCATTCAAAGAACAATACTCTTGGTTAGCTTAACAATGAATGCACTTGCTTAACATTAATGCTCCTCGTTCCTAGTACTGCTTGCTGTATGTACACATGTATGTGCATATGTACTGTGTACCTTAGCACTCCTAGTTGTGTTGTTTCAGCTCGTTGTCGCTTTATTTTAAATAGTGCAGAGAGTTTATGGGTTCATTGCCTGGGTCTATTCCAAATGAAGCAGATGATGGCCCCTCATTTTTTGTTGGTGCAACATTGTATGAACAGTTTTGCTGGTTTTTTTTTTTCTTTTTTTGTGTGGCCGTTGATGAAGTCGTCTTCTTCTTCTTCGCCATCATCATCATGCACCTTTATTTTCTCCATAGTTATTTGTACCTCTTATTTTACAGTTGAAATTGGATTTAATTTATCGCTGCTACCTCACACTTGAGACTCAAAACAGATATTTTAGTTTATTGCACATTTTAACGATAAAGGAAAGACATTTTATTGAAAGGAAAATTTAATAAATTAAAAAATAAACTCATCACGCATGAATTGAGTTCGGACACGGAAGCTGCCGCACTGATGATAGATAGAATTTTTGTCTTAAATTGTTTTAAAGCAGGTATTTTAAACTGCTTGAATCAGAACTCTAGCCATTCCCAGTAAAAAAAAATTAAAATAAGGAAAGGGCTGTGTTTTCGCCAAGGATCATTAATGACGAATCTATTGTTCATTTTCTCACCCATTATTAGCCCAGTGTTGTTATTTATAAATAGTTACTTTTAGGCGGCTATCTGGCAAGTAATGCTTGTTTTTGGTAACTATAAATTGGCATTAACCTAAAAGTGACTTGTGCCTATGCTAGCAGCAGTTTCGTCTCTAAGGCAAGTTTTCAAGTGAATGTTAAACATCTAAAGCTGCCATATGGTAACAGCTGAAGATATGGTATCTTCTGTAACAGACTTACATATGTCAAATTTAATTATTAATGTGTGTATTCAACAAAATTTAATTTACATTTGATATCCAATTTTGTATGGAAAATTTGAATCATAGTACAAATTATATTTACTTAAATTTTATTTAATAAGCCTCCTTAACTTTGGAAGTGAAAAATGGGCAATATTTCATTTTTTTATATAAGCTAAAAAATGTTTTTGAAACTACAGTTGGTAACTTTATTTAATATCTAAGTCCGATACACTGGTTACGTAGAAATCGCCACCTGATTGCCGCTTCAATTTAACTTGAAAAAATATGGCATCTTTAAATACAGAAACACATTAAATGGTATCGATGCTTTGCCGTTTTTGAAATATGTAGTTAAGTGTAGGGAAGAAAAGATTAATGGAGGTGGGGTCCTCATACTTCTCCTGGCCTTAGTTATAATGATAAGAGAAAAATTAGTGTGCTAAAAAAATCTGGAAAAAATTGATGGGGGCCAGCCGTAAATTTACGATGCCGATTTGTTTTCAAAGGGATAGTGACTCAAATAAAATGGGATTTTTACAAACAGATTTAGGCGTTATCAAGGACTTCTTTAGTAAAAAACAAACATCAATTTAATTACATATAAAAATGATATCTATTAATCAACAATTTGACAAAAATAATGCAACATAAGAGTAGTCTTGCATAAAAGCAAGTTGGTACCTCAATAAAAACAAACCACTTGAATACTTTTTTTCATAAAAACAAAAAAGGGAATAAAACAATTTACAAACTACTGCACTTGTATGGATATGCAACATAAAAGCTTTCTGTTACCATAGAATATACTAGACATAAGTGCATATGTAAATGCGAGTGTATGAACATAAACCTTAAAGCTTAAATAGTTAAGATGAAACAAAAAATAAAATTTATTACACCCACACAGCTGTGACTCAGCTGAAAGCGACATGCCAGATCGCTCAAAAGGAATTAATTTTGCCGTATGACTCATACAAGAAAAATTTAAAAAAAGTTTTAACTCATGGAAGCAAAATCTTATGTGTTGCTGATAAAAAGTGGCTAAATATATATGTATTAGTATTAATATACACACATATGTATATGAAATATATGTGTATGTATGTGTAAACTACTTCTTCTGAAAACAATTATAGCAAACTAAATTAGAAATTTAAATGTGCATATTAAAAGGACAACTTTAATATGAAACAGCGTTGAACAAATATCAGGGTGTTGCCTTAAAAACTGTTCTTTTTTAAATTACTGCTAAGCTTTTCAGCTGGGCGTTTTTAAGGATCTGCCAATTTATTATGCCTATTCTGAAATTCTGCAATTTTATCGAATACCGGTCACACGCATACCCACTTAGATAATGATTTATTAAAAAATAGTGCTTGCAAACTACTCGATTTCGAGATATAAAAAATCAAATAGTGCAAGATGAAAATTTTAAAATACCATTGACGTAGAAAGGCGTGGGAAGGGTTATGGTGGGTAGTGTGAGATTTGCTCACCCTAGAAAATTTTATTTTTACCTCTAATCCTATTTGTATTAAACTTTTTATGCATTAGCTCACCCCAGAATAATAACCTATGTAAAATGCCACCTAAACGGGATTCAAAATAATCTGTACCGTTCGTTTCCCCCAAAGTATGAAAGCCAATAAGCTTCCTACTTCCACCAAGCAAAATTAGAATATAGCACAAAGAAAAATCCCAATGTAAAATTAACATGAAAAAATGTTGATTAAAATCATGCTAACCTTCTGCAAAAACAATCGCCAAATTCAAAATATATATATGTATATCAATTCTGCTTGATGGATACATAAAATCATATATCATATTAAATCAAAGCTTAATACAATTAAAAAGGCTGAAATTGTTTTAATAATGAAAAATATTTTTAAAGATTAAGAATAAATCAGGTTGAATTAACTTGAAAAGCGTATAGAAGAGCAAAACCACCTCCGTAACGCATGAAATCAACATTGTTTTATACGTTCTTAACTTGTTTTTCCGTGTGTACATTTATTGCTACACGACTACTCGGCCGTCAATTTAGCTGGCTACAACTGAAATCATTTTCAAATTATACGCAGAAAAGTATGAAGAGTGAGTAGTGGCACGGTTCAATGGTTTGTTTCAAGCTCAAAACTTTGCTAAAGCAGCTGAGTTCTTGTTCTCCAACATTCATAAAGATTAAGCATCGCTGTGCTGTAGATAGAGATGGCCGGTGTATGAAGGTCAATGAACCCAAGGTTTAGTAGTGGGTTGGGTCGTTCTGAAGGACTTGTTCTTAATGCGCCTCATACTCAATTTCTCTAGTGCCAATATAACAATGTCGATTCATAAAGTGTGTATCATGTTATCAGTACAATTCAAACTTATATGTATAAATCGATTTAAACACACAAAAATTTGATGCGATTCTCGAGTTTTGTGTCAAAAGCCACCACTTAATAAATAAATGCATCTTAGCACATTTATTCAGCAGTTTTTGGTTTTTCTTCAACAATAAAATTTTACGGGCATTAATATAGCATACATTTCTAAATACAGATTTAAATGCTAAAAATCTATGTCGTATTCGTTGAAATACATACACAAAAAATACATAAACAAAATAAATTGTACGTTGCACGTGTGTTGGTTGCAGCATTTTAAATCAGCATCCATCCAACCACTCAGTGAAAGTCTGTTTTATTAGAGGATTTAAAAATTGAATAAAGAATCAAATTTTAACAAATCCATTGCGTGGCGTAGTCGTGAATAATCTTTTTATCACTGCATGGTGCTCTTGCTTATACATACATATGTGTTTGCTTATATGTATTTGTTGTTGTTACACACTGTCCTAATTCTGAATTTGGCTCTTCTCTATCTCCACCGAAGAAAAGCACAAACTTTAAAACTGATACATACATACATATAATCGTTGCTTAAATACTTTTCTTTTTTGGAAAAGCGTAAAGCATGACAAAAATACAGTGACGAGTATAACTGCATTGAGGAGAGAAAATGACACAAGTTAAAAAGGTTGTAGCAACATAAAAATCGTAGAATACCCGTCAGTGGCCACAATAGTAGACAAACGTTCCATCCATAATGACTTTTAGCCATCATGGGCTATTTAATTGCCAGCTAGTACTTTCATCTATGACGGCTGAGATCGCCCAACACAATTTTCTTTATCAATTTTCTCTATTTGCGATGGTCGGAATCAGTATATTCAGCGATTAAAGGTTTTATGGTGGTAGGCTGCGGTACTACTTTGATTGATGCCTGAAACCGTGAACTGGGAATAATCTCATGATGACTATTTATACACGGTGATGCAATACCACGGGGTACGAACTACTCATCATCGGATGTTGATTCATTTTGAGCTGTAGATTAACCAAAATTCTCTGGAAAGGGAGCCAACTGCACGTGTTACATTTTACGATAGACACTGTAAGTAAATATGTAATTACATACATATACATATGTTTGGATCTGCAAGAAATTACGCAGTTTCGCTGACAGATGTTAAAAGATCTCACAAGCCCGCGCGAAAAAGACCAGCGTAAAAGGAGACATGTCAATAGGTGTTACAAAGTAAAATGAAGAAAATTTTATTTTTCAGTTTTTCCTTATGTACACACATGCATACATATATGTATATATGTATGCACATATTTAGAGTTACTCACAAATCGTGCGGACTCATTCCCTACAAATTTTGATTTCCAATTTTCCCACATACAAATACATACACAAATGTACACATACATATGCAACTCATTTACACAACTCAAACGTTTCTCCCCTAATTGTAAGTTTTCATCCACCTTTTGATTTGTATCGCTGTTTGCTGTGCGAATTCATGCTATGATTTTAGATTTATGCTATTCTTTATATTTTATTTATTTTCAGTTTTATTTTTTGGTGTCATTTCTGTTTTAAGCCATCAAAATGTTTTCCAGTGTCATTTCACAGAATCTTTATGGTTAATAGAAATTTTCAGGTCCAGAGCTGTAAATGTGTGTACATATTTTGCTTCCATAATTTATTAATTGCAAAACTTATTGATATTTGGACAGAACAACAAATAATAACGATTTCTGGTTTTATTGTCCTTCCAAATATGTATACCCTTCATAGTCCATACATTTTGCATTCGCTCAAACTATTTTCGTTGCAGTTTCTTTAGTCCCATTGAAACAAATGATACACAACATTGATCCGAAGAGGAAGCGAGTTATTTTACAATTGCAGCACATGCTCCCCTATCCATCATTCGTAGTCAGGGAATATAAAATCGGTTTTCCACAAGCCGCTGCAAGATTTACCGGAGCACAAGTCCGGGTGATCCTGATATAAGGTCTCGGGTAGGATATTTTTGTCAGCTATCTTGCGATAAGCACTGACCTTATACCTTAAAGGTTGTGATACTCTTCTGTTTAGAACTGTTCTCCGGGGGTCGTCATTTAGCCTCGCTCGTCTTAGAACATCCATTCAGTTGATTGCAATTGTACGTATGTATGTACATATATGATTCGTCGGGTGCAATGGATTTACACACGTCTTTTGGAACACCACTTTCTAATCAATTAGGGACATTATTACAACGTACTGATAACTATTTGTTGGATTTTCTCAGCCGTATATATCACTGAGTTTTCATAATTTGACATTTAAAACATGACTGTGATTCTCGAGTAAACAAAGATCTTCAGTTCAAACGAATTTAAATCTTCAAATCATTAAATCTCATTGAGATGTATGGCTGACAAAACCTACTGATAGCTATCAGTTAGTTGTAATAATGGTCCTAATTATACCAATTCAAGCAAGCATTTTCGCGCGCTTGATAAACTATGGGGGTAACTAAAGAATACATACTACAATATGCAAAAATGTTTCTATATCGCATATATATCATATATATAACAGAGACAGCAAAAATAATAATAATTACTAGTGTTTAATAAAATGTGAATATATAGACAGAGAGTATAACATGAACACGTGGCTGAGTGATCTAAAATGCCACTAAAAAAGTGCATTTAATGCACCCATCCAGGTTCGAATCGTGACCAAGTAGGGCTCTGATAAGTATCGTGGCGGATATGAAACAGCTGGCTGTCTCCCAGCTAAAGACAAAAATCATACTTTTAAGCAAATATTAATCACAAGAAATAATTTAGAAACGAACTTGAGACCGACGAAGCAGTTAAAGAAATATGATATACAATATATATCAAAAACCTGGTTCAAATCTGTGCTTGCTTATATATATATATATTATATTCTTTTAACAATATAGAAAAGCACATAATAATTGATTATTTTGCCTATATCTCACTAATGTTTGCTTATTTCTATAAGATAGCAGTAGAGATAATTAGAAAATGATTAATTTACGATTTGGACCAATTCACTGTCTGATGGTTGAATTAGATGTTGTAAAATAGATCTATTACAAAACAAATCTATTCATACCATTTTAGTAAGGAGTATAAAACTTATTCAACGATAATTGATTGTTTGCATTCCTTTAAAATCTGCATTGTTAAAGTGTATTTATAAAGTATGCGCCACTGTTTTGCTTCGCTTGCTTGTGTTCTTACTGGAAGTAAAAATTTGCCACTGTAGTTGTTACGCATTCATACACACACACACACACACACACACATATGTATGCCAAATTCAATTGGAAGTCTTAAACCGGGTGAGAAACATAATCCTAAACAACCCCTATTTATGTATGTTTCATAATTCATGACAGCAGAGGTGAGAAGGGTGTATAAGTGTACATACATACATACATTTGTATGCTACGCACCAATGTTTAAAATAAATATATTGTTGTTGGTTGTGAGAAAGCTATGTACGTAATTATATGCCTGCATATGTATGTATATACATATATATGTGCATTGGACTGTTTGTAGTGCTGAGTGGCATGCACTTTGGTGCAACGGTTTTTAATGGCGTTTCAATGTTTCTTCTTTTTACAATGTTTGTTTCATTTCGTTTGCCTG
>BGZK01003889.1:0-18342 GCA_005406025.1 Eumeta japonica
TTTTGGAACGAAGTTCCTTACGGCGGGCTTGGAGGAGATAGGGATTTTGCTGCGCGACCGAACTGAAAAAAATGTGATAGTAAAACCGTAAGAAAAAGTCCGTGGAATAAAACCGTTAAATGAGACGTGCGCAGGCGCGACAGTCGTATACACAAGCGAGTAGTGTATAATACCTTTCTCTTTCTCCCTCTTTCTTTTCGTTCTCTCATCCCTTCTCTCTCTATTACCACTCCACCCCGCCAATGCATAGTATATACTCATGAATTCATGGACAAGCACGTGGCTAATATTCACATTATAGATACATTTTACTCGTGAGTAGTCACGTTTATTTTCATATAATTTCAAATCGTCAAAACAATAATAAATATAGTAACAATGGCAAGTGAACTAACAAGTGACTTGAATGCAATTGACAGTGATAATAGTGGGAAATTATTCTATTTCTATGTAATTTTGTGTTGTCAAACAAAAATAAAGAGACATATTTTGTTATTTTAGTTGATAATTTGAATTACGATTTTTTTTATTTTACGTAATTTATTTTATTTCCTAAAATACTGAATTTCCTAAATACTTTCCTGTACTTAAATAAAAACTAATCAGCAAAATTTAAGAGAAAAATCAAGAAAACCTACATAAAATTGAGCACGATTTTTTTTTGCAAATTGTGTCGATTCTACATTAGCCGAAGGAACTTCGTTCCTACCTGGTGTCCCACGACACCACTCGTTTTTGGTTCATATTTGGTTACAGACTAACGTTGGCGTGTATTACATAATTGTAACGGCTTCATACTACAGCCGCTTCGTTTCAGATTTGTGGATCGCAATTCCTCAGTGGAATCTTCGGCAAACGTGCCGGTGAAACAGCGATACGTAATTAAACTGCGCAGTGGAGCAGCACCCGAATTGCGCAAGTGTGTCTGTTAGACACTATGCATTTAGGACATGGTGTTTCATGAAAATAAACAGTTTTGCACCGATTTGAAAGATTCGTATAAAGAGTTGCCTTGTTTATGGTACACCATCGTCCAGAATACGGCATTAGATGAGACATAAAGTTTGGCATGTTCTAATTAACAAATGTAAACAGGTTTTCGAAAATGTGTATAAACAGTTTGTAAGAAAATAACTCGTAATTTAAAAAAAAAAAAAAAAAATTGGGTTTAGGTAAAAAATCATTTAAGACAATAACCCATGTGAATAGCATAGCGAACACTATGTTCAACGGATCGTTTGATCTGCTGATCCAAACCGTCGTTAGTAAATGTGATCGTTGCACTGCTACAATTATCACTTGTCAATCTATTGTGAATGATATAGAATATTTTTAGTTATGAAAGATCTCAGATTTTATTTTACGCATGTAAAGGCTGTCTCATTAAACGCTTCTAAAGGCATTTTAATTCCTATTCATATTAAGTACATATTTTTGTCGCTTGAGATTAATTTTCTGAAATTTAGCAAATATTTCTCATTTTATATATAATGAAGTCTTTGCAAGTCCATTGCAAAGACTTCGACTACTTGAAGTCTTTGCAATGGATTCGATCTTGTAAGGCATTAGAATTAATGGACAAATCTTCAAAAAAAATGTCTTTAATCTCAAAGTCAAGAAAAAGTATGAAAAATATACTTTTCTTGACTTTGAGATCAACAAGTGTTAGGTCATCCCTAAACTTTCTACTATGATATTTATTAATGTGTCTTGTGTCATTGAGTTATAAATATTGTCTATGACTTTTGAACTCAAAAATTTGAAAAACGGTCGACTCTGCAAGCCATCCCTGAAACTTGAAACTTATTATTAATTTCGAGCTTAAAGCTTTCAAAAATAAAGGAGTAGTAAATTAGTGCGCTCCTTATCCTTAAAGATCAATTTTAATATTGTTCCAAACTTTCCGAGCTTGAAAATATAGTTGTAATATGTTTTGAGCTCTTCGAGTTCAAAAATCTATTCACACGTATGTGCTCATAATTTTTTTAACACGCATGTACATGCACGCATATGCACAAACGTACCCCATGCGCACCGCACACTTGCACACTCACATGCCCATGCAGTTTTTTACTTTGACTATGCTTTTTTTGACTACGATATCTAAGAAAGTGGTGTTCGATGTTGATCTGTTTTACGGCATCCAATGAAGTTTTAAATAAAATAAGATGACCGAGTACCAAACACTAATCCATTAAAAATTTCAAATGTTATTTGGAAAAATCCCTTTTAGAATTACCAGTTAATGATGTCTTTCCTTTTTAATAACAACTAAGATGCAGTTTGCAATGATCGATGTTGTTTTTCCCATGGTCTAGTTACATTTTGAAATTTAACTGCAGACAAGACTAAAAAATAATAAAAAAACCAACTTTTTCTCCAAATTCTCCTTAAACAAATCAACCGGATTCGATGCAGTCTTCATCGATTGACGTTGTTTTTTAGAAGAACAGCTGAATAGATACTGGAATTTATCGTATAGTTTACAAAATATTGTTACAAACGCTTTTTTAAAATTTTTCTCCAACGATCTGTCTTGAACACATTAAACCGACTTTTGTACAGTTTACGGCACTCGATGCAACTGTTTGGCGAAAAGAGCTCATTAGAATTCGCATAGATCGTTAGAGTAGTCTAAACGTTATTTCAAAAACTTTTCTGCAAACTTTATTTTGAGATTCCTCAAAATGTACAGGGCGCAATCGGTTCAACGTTTGAGAAAGTTTAAGTTGAGTAGACTATTTTCGAATTTTGTAAACTACGTTTCAATCGGTTTCAAATGAACAAATTATTGTTCAAAAGTCATGAAAGGTTTACATACACATACACACTCACACGCATACACACACATAAATATATACATACATCATTCTGAAAGCAGATATTTTGTTTGGCAGTTAGTACGATTGCTCATAACATGCGTGCTATTACACAACTCTAAAATTTGATTATCTTGATTGATGATGATTTCTTGTGATTTTGATGCGAATAAATGAACAAAAAATGTGTATTGTGATTTTAATACAATAGTACTTTTAAGAAAAATAGTGAATCTAGTTAGGTTTCCGACGCAGTCGCGCAGCCTAAAGTACAGGCGGTCTGAAAGAAATATGGTTCCTCATTATTTTCAGAGACCTTTCGGAGTAGAGGTTTATTGCTTTTGTACTGCGTGGTGATAGGATTGAGAGGATCTTAGATTTACACATACATTAAACAGGTCTCGTGAATTCCTCTATTTTATCTGTCTTGTTACTCGGTTTCTACTTTAATGTTAGTGCCTGGATAATCTAGCTTTGATCGGTGTCTTTTGATTTATCGCGGGAATATGATTATTCCTCACGGGAAAAGTCACTTATGTTTATCTCCAACAATTAATTTTAGGTAATACGTATATACTACTTAATAGGAAAACTTTACCTAATGCCTTCTTTTACGTTAATAATGTCAGTTAACACTATCTTTCGTTGAAAACATTACATCAAGCCTACCGGTACCTTGGCATTACGTCCAATTAGAATACAATTATCTTAAAATTTTATAAAATAGCGTTATAAAACAACGTCTAGAAAAAAATCAATAACGTTGTTCTACGTATCCTATATAGATAAACTTAAACATTATCAAAATACAATTTTTTCATTAAAATCGTTGTAGTCCTTTCCAAGATGCCAATGTATATTTATACATTTTTATATACATACAAAAATTGCTCACTTAAAGAACCAAGATTTCTCGTTTTTAGGATTCCGAACGAAAATGAAAAAGAAAAACGGAATCTTTACAGTTTCGTCATGTCCGTCCGTGTAACAGGCATTTTAACAAACTATAAGACGTATATTGAAGAAGTTCTGAGTATAGATGTCCTTGTGTAAACTGCTAATTAGTGCGGTAATTACATAGCAAAAATTAAAATATTTATCGTTCTAAGTCATTCTAGAGAATGTACATGTACGGAGTGCCCTATACACGTAATAGACGCCGAAAAAAATTTTTGCAGCGAACATCAACGTGTGCCACAATTTTCGACAGTTTATTTGAAGGACTTTTAGGTTTCTAGAAAATTTTATGACTAGTTGCATATTTTCGGAAATAATCGCTCCGAAAGTAGCAGAAATTGTGTCCGCTCCTTTATTTTCTAAACCAAAAAATATGAAGAAAATAACAAAGATAACGCTTAATAATCACTTTCAACGAAAATTATTTTAATCAAGATGGGATATACTGTTTTTGAGTTATTGTTGAAAAAAAGCGCTTTTCCACAAAAAGACGTAAGTGCTGTGAAGATACGCTCTTTTGCTGATGCAATTTAGTTTACACTAGTTTAATAGTAATAGTCGACATTCCTACTTGTTTTTTTAGTTATAGGCGACCAAAGGGCTTACATCTATCTGTTGCGTTTACGGAAAACAGAAAAAAGTATAACAATGTAGGTTTTTTCATCTATAGTGCATTTCTTTGTATTAACGGTTTCGGATCCTTACAGTGAGCATGGTCCGACATGCTCTTGGCCGGTTTTTAACTTACATTACTACGCATAACTTTGGTTATCGTAATATAACAGTAGTTCTGTTGACAGTGGTTCCTTAGTGCTGGTCTTATTAATGAGCTCAAAATCACTAAACTTGCCGTGGAAAGAACTGTTATCAGGGTTTCTTTGCGCAATAAAAGCAGAAACGTGGAAATCCGTAAAAGAGACAAAGTGATGGATGTAGCACACAGAACTGGCAAGTTGAAGTGGCAATGGACAGGCCACATTGTTCGTGGGTTGATAACCGCAGGAGGAGAATGTTCCTCGACCATGAATTGAACGTCGCGCGTCAGTCCACTTGGTGAACTGAGGATCTGGACAGGCGGCTGTTGGTTGTAGGTCGTCCGAGAACGTACGTCGTGGAAATTTATGGCGCGCAGGAGGAGGGGTTGTCCATCAATAGTTCAAACGTAAGAACATTTGACTATTTCATTAGACCATAACAATCTTTTGCGATTTTGATCGTTTGCCTGAAATATTGCAAATGTTACTTAGCAGTATGGATAATAAAAGCGTTTTGTCTTTATCGAACCTACTTTATATTTATAGAAATTATATTTCTATGCCTTCTAATTTTGTTGGTTGTTAATTACAAAATACATTTGGGTGAAAATATGTGTACCACACCTATCTGGTTTAACGAAAAACTTACCAAGAATTATTTAGTAAATTTTAATTGCTTCTTTTCGAAAGGAAAGGGATGAAATATGACGTCATCTTAAAGTTACGTGTCTCAAGTCAAAAAATTTTAACCAATAATTATCAATATAAATATTTTTGACCGGCTAAATCCTGGGCTATGCTATCCGCGACGCTTTATTCTTTTTTAGGTGTGATGGTGGACTTGTCTTGGCTCGGTATTTCGGTATGAACCCCGTCTTCCCCTTTCGAGTTTAAAGGTTCGCTGTAGTCGGGTGCTATTTTAAAACTTTCAAAACTTCTGCTTATGCCTATGCTTGTTTACATTATAATTTCTAATTCCTTTTGCTGATTGTGTGCATGCATACCAATGTTATCAACACTTTTTATAACGCCTAAATTATTTTTGTACTACGCAAATTTAATTAATGATGTATGCTATAATAAAAATTACCCCAGAAATTACACACACATGTATATATATATATATATATATATATATATATATACAATGCAATAAAGTTTATTATTATGAAACAATTACGTATTCTATGAGGAGGACAATAAAATAATGTTAAACTGACGTTTATTAATTCACAACTTATACTTATTTCGAATTATTGTTGGTAAAGCTAATGAATGTATTTTGTGTTCTCATGTGGACCCATAATATAAAATTATATTATCTACTGTCCTATATAGTTGTAAGGTGTTACTCGCACCATAGAACGTGAAAAAAACAATAGCATAGATTAATGAGTTACTTATAGATATAGCACTTCACTGTAAAACGAAACTACTATTTTTGTTACCTATTTCTTTCCATTTATGAAAATACACGTAAATATGAATCTAATGCGGTCGTTTTTTTTATTATTATTACTCGATTTATTATTATCATTACACGCGATGTGTTGGCGCTTTATGCGACCGCGGCTGATGAATATTGATTGTAATGGTATTATTTTGTTTTAATATTAGTTGAATATAATAAAACTGAAAAAGCATCAATATAATGAAGCTGTTAAGTAGGTACATTCAAAGAACCACTTAAATATTACATGATAATAATATACATAACATCTACATAGGTACACCAATATGAAATGCTTTATGCTATTATTTAAATTAAATTGTCGCTTATCTTTTCTCTTCCGTAGGTACTGTAAAAAAAAACTTATTTGACGGTCTTTTTCGACATAGGTCTGTCAAATGTACACTATGTTCCGCCATCCATACTTGTTCACTATTTAAAATCATTAGAAATAAAATACGCTGCGCGTGCGCGTGCGGTAGCCAAATGGCGAGGGTACGGCCATGGCCGAACGAAAGTGTAGGTGCTTATCACTGTAGGTGTATAGTCTAGTTATGGAGGTTTGATTATACATACAAATACATCTGCGTATTACGTAATATTGACGATATTATGGTATTAGGGTATTTTTTTCCTTTAATAACGTGCCATTGATACGAGCGCGTGTTTAGTATGTAATTTATAAATTTCTAAATTCATTGTCAAAACCTCCTTCTTAAAACAAAATTAAATACTTATTTTGTTTTACAGTGTACTTACTTTACTTACTCTCAGTGTAGACTGTAGACCATATCTTGATGTGACTATCTAAATAAGTAATTGATTTACATATTCTGAAAATCAGTAAGATAATATCAGGACTTGGACGATGTCCAAGCCGTAATATATTGATAACATATTACGGCTTTATTACCACCACAAGTGATTGTTATCAAAACTGTATATAACTTGCTGTCGCGACCTCGACTTCCCATCCGTTCGTACGCGAAGGGTTCCACAATGTTTGAAAATTAGAGGCTTTTCGATGATTCCTGCCAACGACGACGACCTCAACCATAATATATATATCGTATTGAAATATAAAACTTGACGGGATATTGTAACCAAAATTAAATAACATTAAAATTCTTTGTAAGGCAGCAATTTAGCTATCAAAGATTCTTTATATTTTTTTTTTCATGTGAAACGTCTGGTTTTTCCTATCTGATATATTATCTATACTCGACTTATATTTTAAATTTTCCAACAAAACAGAACATCCGCAAAGAACTAAAAATTATTTTGTTTAATTAATTTGGCTCGCATCCAACTCCTTACTTTATTTCCTACGTGATTAAATGACGAAAGTATGGGTAAATCGAATTCATCTACTCCATGTAAGAAAATTTGTTTTTGCGTGTATGGCATTGTAAGAGAATTTTTGTATATACTCATATCACTAAAATATGCAAACGGCGCTGATATTATCGTGATGCTTTTATGTTTAACTAGGTGCGCCCGTGGCTTCGCTTTACGTGGACTACAAAATAAATGTTTAGGTTTTTTTTAAATAAACTAGCGTGCGTATCGTGATTTCTTTGCTACTACCCGCTCTTGGTGATTGCTATTTTAAAAATAAAATTGCTTATTGTGGATTATCTTCAGAATATGAATGCTATCACATATACGAACAGGTAGACAGAGCGACGTTGAATTTTAAATATTATCGTATAAAGTAGATCTGAATTAAAATAAAAAACAATCTATGTTAGATAAGAAATTCTCGCGTGTAAAGGACATAAACGAACATACAAACAGAGAGACATTGAGTTTTATTATACATTTACAGAGGACGCGACACCGTGGCAACAGAACAAAACTTTCAAGTCCCAACAAATTGTTCAGAACAACGCACGAAACTTTGCCGTTGTGAAGTTCATCACGAAAGCGTCGCAATGGCCTACAATAGGAACGCGGCGGAGAAGAAAGAAGGGCCGGAAGCGTAATAACTGCGCAGTATATCACTCGTAGCCAATTCAGAGCAGCAGTTTCGTGCGTTGTACTGTACATGACATACATTAGTGTATTTGGAGTTCTATGCATCTTAATAAATAATCAATATAAATAAACGGCACCTTTTCGTATACACCAAGATGAAGAAAAAAGTAGAGCTTGCACGCGTGTTAGGTGCGTCTCCCAATATTTTTTTTTTGATTTGTCAATATGATTCAGTGGGAATCTTCAGAGACCAACGTGTCGTGTCGTGTGAAAATAGCCCGATATCAGTGATATACATCGGTATTGTGCCGGCTAATGAAGAACAGCACTAATGGGACATTTTTTTTTCATAACAATGAAATTGATTGCTTGTACCTTTTCACTGAGTTCGTTTACTAACAAAATAATATAAACAACCACCCGTGGGGACATAATATGAATTTTTTTATCGTGTATATCGATCTTCATTCGTTCTTCATTCCGATTCCGGTTTTGCTTTTAATTCTAATTTGTCTCACTTTCGATTCCGATCTCGATGCCCCTTTTGATTCTGAACTCGGTCTCAATCTAAGTATATTCCGATTCTGATCTCGCTCTCGATCCCGGTCCAATTCTCATTTCTGATTTCGATACTGCACCTCATTACGATTCCCGTCACGTTTTTGATTTTAATTTTAGTCTCACACTCGATTTCGATCCCTCACGGTCTAGAATCTGCCCCGTCCCAATTATGATTTCAATTCCGTTACTTTTCAGGATTTCGGTTTGGGCGAAACCGGTGTCAACGCTAGTATCTAAATAAAATTTAAGTTTTATTACTTGGGAATAAGGTAGCTTTATAAGTGAAAGAATTCTTAGAATCGGTTTAGTAGTTCGGTTCAATAGGTACAAATACGTAGACGAAGTTTAATACAAACGCTAGTTTTTTATGCTTCTAATCTTATCAAAAGCAATAAGTCAACAAAGTTTTGTCGCAATTGGAAGAAAGTAAGGACATGGCATAAAATACGAACAATCAATTGTGATTTTTATGTATTAGATTGTCATTACTCCTTTTATACTTTTAATTCAAAATGAGTTACCGAAATAAAATGTATGTTACAATTTTAACTTGTATAGTTCGTGCAAAGCAGAGTAATTTTTCTTTTGCTTTTATAGCTTCACCAATTTTCGGGCTAACGGTTCAACATTTTTCTGCACAATACGCTATATACGAATAAGTCTTTAGAAAGAAAAAGTAAAGCGAATTACTGTGGGTAGATTTTTTTCAACATAATCTACTTTTAGCTTTGTATACTTTTCGAAGCATTTCTCTAACTTTTTATAGCCGTTTAAAAGTAAAAGTTTTGAAGGTCCCCAAAATAAACGTCTCTGTGGACGATGACCTCCTTGTGCGTTGTAAATCGTTGTTTCGAACCGTTATTATTTATATTTGAAAATGCTGTAATATTTTGAACTTTAATTCCATGATTTTGGACATTGAATTTGCACTCCTACGCATCCTGCATTATCTTAATGGAAGAGTTTATTTTTAAAGGAAAACGCTTTATCTCTATTTCTTTGCTCATGAGGTGCAACAGCAACGCTTAGAACTCTTCAGTTACTGTTTTTCCTGTTGCCAGATAACCAGCGTAGATGATTTCACTTGTATCCCAAAAACTGTGGCCATCGCTTTGCGGGCGATTTCATCGTCTTCTCACCTTCTTTGGAATTAGATCGTCTTCTAAGACGCACTGTTCAGACTGTGTTTGTTACTTTTTCTTTGGAATGTAGTGGTCCACCTTTGGTCAACAATTATGTGCTGACCTAAAAACTTAACAGGATTGCGACCAAAACCTGTAAGAGTCAGAGTTCACTACATGATCGCTTTTATTCTCAAATGAGATATCAAAGTGCCGCCTTTGATCTCAATTGAAAATAAAGAGAGAGATCCCTCTTGCAGAGATTTTGGTACCCATTTTTTTAAGTAACGATTCAAAACGACAGTATTGAATTATTTATTATCTTCCGTTACATATATATATATATATATATACGTAACGGAAACGAAAAAATGGATGTCAAAACTCTGCAAGGGGTATCTTCTCTTTATTCTCAACTGAGATCAAAGTGCCTGCTGATCTCAATTGAAAATAAAGAGAGAGATCCCTCTTGCAGAGATTTTAGGCACCCATTTTTTAAGTAACGATTCAAAACGACAGTATTGAATTATTTATTATCTTCCGTTACACATATATATACGTAGCAGAGCAGAAAAAATGGATGTCAAAAACTCTGCAAGGATCTCTCTCTTTATTCTCAACTGAGATCAAAGTGCCTGATCTCAATTGAAAATAAAGAGAGATCCCTCTTGCAGAGATTTTAGGCACCCATTTTTTAAAGTAACGATTCAAAACGACAGTATTGAATTATTTATTATCTTCCGTTACATATATATATATATATATATACGTAACGAAACGAAAAATGGATGTCAAAAACTCTGCAAGGGGTATCTCTTCTCTCTTTATTCTCAACTGAGATCAAAGTGCCGCCTTTGATCTCAATTGAAAATAAAGAGAGAAGAGATCCCTCTTGCAGAGATTTTAGGCACCCATTTTTTTTAAGTAATGATTCAAAACGACAGTATTGAATTATTTATTATCTTCCGTTACACATATATATATACGTAACGGAAACGAAAAAATGGATGTCAAAACTCTGCAGGGGATCTCTTCTTATTCTCAACTGAGATCAAAGTGCCGCCTTTGATCTCAATTGAAAATAAAGAGAGAAGAGATCCCTCTTGCAGAGATTTTAGGCACCCATTTTTTTAAAGTAACGATTCAAAACGACAGTATTGAATTATTTATTATCTTCCGTTACACATATATATATACGTAACGGAAACGAAAAAATGGATGTCAAAAACTCTGCAAGGGGGATCTCTTCTCTCTTTATTCTCAACTGAGATCAAAGTGCCGCCTTTGATCTCAATTGAAAATAAAGAGAGAAGAGATCCCTCTTGCAGAGATTTTAGGCACCCATTTTTTTAAAGTAACGATTCAAAACGACAGTATTGAATTATTTATTATCTTCCGTTACATATATATATACGTAACGGAAACGAAAAAATGGATGTCAAAACTCTGCAAGGGGATCTCTTCTCTCTTTATTCTCAACTGAGATCAAGTGCCGCCTTTGATCTCAATTGAAAATAAAGAGAATCTCTGCAGAGATTTTATGCACCCATTTTTCTTAGGTAACGATTCAAAACGACAGTGTTGAATTATTTATTGTCTTCCGTTACATATATATATATATACGTAACGGAAACGAAAAATGGATGTCAAAACTCTGCAAGGGGATCTCTTCTCTCTTTATTCTCAATTGAGATCAAAGTGCCGCCTTTCTGCTGTAACCTCAACTAGGTATGTGACACGTACTACGCTAAAAAACAGTTGGTCGTTCCAACCATAAGTTTGAATAACGTAACGAATTTGCATCGTTGACTTTGTGTGAATTAATGTTTTGGTTGCCTTGTTCAACTTAAATATTGATGCAATTACAGCTATCTTAACGAAATTTTTTTTAACTAAGCTAAACTCGAAATTGGTTAAAAATGTTCGTTTCGGTGTTTGAATAGTCGATCACTCAAAATCATATAATGGATTTTGTTAACCATTTCGAATGTAGGTACTTTCACTGGAAGTCCCTAACGACGTTCATATTTTGTGGATGTATGTATGGCCATGTTTAAAATTACTCACCCAATTGCGAATAGTTCCAAACAAAAGAGCAAATGTATCATGAATTTGTTATGTAAATAAGAAATTGATCTATTTTACTGTTAATTTTCTTTAAGTAGAAGTGCTTAATAATCGTTCATAATACACAATCTTTCACATTTATAATATTAATCGGGATTAAGGAAGACAATAAATAATTATTTATCTACTTTATTGACCATAGGCACAAACAGAGCTGCAACATAAAAAATTGGTTGCCTGTAAAGTCGGTATACGGGCGAAAGTTTTACGTGACAACGACTTTGAATGGTAAAATCATTTTAATGTGAATATTCATTCGTATAGTAGGAAGAAGGATGAAATAATAGTAACAATTTAAAACATTTATTTATACAAAAGAATTATATTTAAAACATTAATTTATACAAAGAATCTCGCACTGAATTTCATATTAACAAAATTTTATTTTTACCTTTACACATACATACGTATTTATATACAAATATACATACAATAACTTGCAATACATTTGCAAGCTATGCACTAATTCTCTAGTGCTGCGCGCGCGGCAGACCGATCATAGTTGAGTGGGAGAGAGACGCAAGGCATTCGGCGGGCCTCTCTCTCGTTCGGTGACTCATCGTAACGTTACCGAGCGTTACACTTTTTCATAAGTGACTCCCAGCCGCAACCTAATTTAAGACGTTGTCACGTCAAAATCGTAGGCCTGTGTAATTCAATACTGTCGACTTGATGGTGCAGACAGAAAAGCTAGCGCATTACGGAATAGATCTGAGACACAGTGTGTAGACTCGTTTAGTGTAAATATCGCAAGACTTGACACAGGTATTGATATAAAATTAAAGTCAGATACGTAACTTTGATCTAATACTGTTACTAAGAAGGTCAGCACTTTGTAAAACTCCTCAACGGCAAATGGACATTTCGTGTTTGGGTTCGTTTTGATGGAGTGTCTAGATTAGACCGTTCCGAGGAGGGAAAAAGTGGTATCAGGTGCTTAAATCAAGTTAAAGTTATAAAGTAGTAAAGATATAAAATAAGCAGAAATGTATATTTTTTTTTAATAAAAATTAATGTTTTGCATTGAAGGTAATTTATGATATTTAATAAAATAATTATATAAATGATACTTTCAACATATATTTAAATTATTATCTAAATTGCAGTGGGGGAAAATTTGTTTTTGATAGTTGCATGGCAAAATTTACATCTAAAAAACCTACGCGTGCGTGCGAGTGTGCATATGCACGTATATATCATACTAATCTATATTATATCTATAGGCAAATGTAATAAAAAAGTTGAATCCATTGTATCTGTAAAGTGAAGGTATGTATGAAAAATAGAAAGAAGACGATAAGAGAAAGGTAATATAAGAGAAAACAACGCTTTTTAAATCGTTTGTCTGCCTCTGTCTGCTCGTGTACATCTTTGGAATTATTGAACGGATTTTGATGCGGTTTTGATTGGTAAATACGGTTTGGCTGCTACGAAATAGAAAGCTTTATTTTGTTGTTTAAATCAGTTGTCATGAAAATAGTTATCCTCATTTGGAGATCTAACCTGAGAAGTCAAAAGGCAAATAATATTTGCTAGCGTCGAAGCTCTATACTTATCAATACCAACGAGCAACAACGTTTAAAAGAAAAAAAAAAGTAAACATAAAACCTACGTACAACCTTGTGATCACGGTGCTTTCGACTTATTAAAAAATCAATGACAAATTGAAATCGAAATCGGGGCTAAACCGAGTGTGGGAAAGCAATTAGAATCCAGATTGTTACCGCGGTCGAATAAGGAAGAGTAAAGAAATTAAAAGCGAGAGCGAGATTAGGACTGATAGAGAAATCGTTTTTTATAAAAGATGAAGGAACACATACTATGTTCTCGTGGGCAAAGTCACGGGCGTAGAGCTAGTATTATTATAAAGACAACTATGTGAATGTGAAAATGTATATTTATTTCCACTGACAGCTGAAACTATTTAACTTGTCAAAATAACCGACAAAGTGCGAGACGCGGTTTGCATACCAAAGGCTATATGTACCAAGAACTATTTGTATATATTTTGTTTTCTACTCCATACTGTCAAGTACAAGAGTACCAAAATGTCAAGTATGGCCAACTATTAATCATTCTAAAAAAAACAACCCTAGTGCAATTTTATTTGCCTGAAGTGCCATCTCTTGATGGACATGTTAAAGTCTTTGTATTGTTCTAATAGGACGTTATGGATGATAGCACAATATTTATTCGATGGTTTCGTACAGTGCCTATAGAAAAATTACTTGTTTTATTATATTTTTTTATTCCTAATACGAAATAATAATAACATTAAGAATGAATATATTTCCGATTTTGATGCATAACCGAATCAAGAAAATACAGTTAAGTGTACTGATTGGTACCTGTGGTGTATTAGTCCAGTCATTTTAGTCAAAATAGGGCAAGAATCTCGAAATTTAAGATAACCGGCTAGAAACTCATATAAACCTTTATTTTAGCGTCCTAAAACTTGTCTCAAAACCTACTTACGATAACATGTGCGACTTATAGATAATTAAGGTCAAAGTTCAAAAGGCTATTTTTACGCATTTTTGCAAATAACTCGTTCCCTGTAAAATTTACGCTATTCGTATTTATTATAAATATTGTAGGGGATAAAATTTCCTACAACTTTTGTTTCAAAAATTATTTTATATCTCAAACCGTTTTTGAGATAGAGGGCGGTGAGCGCGCAGTCTTTGACTATGTGCGGTATCATGCAAGTTCAACCTATAGTTTCGTACAAAAACTTATTTAATCTTCCACCAACAAGTGCAGCAGCTCACCAACATTTCAACCGAGTTTACTATCAAGTTCAGATTTGGTTAGGGCATGATTTAGAACCCCAGGAATGGGGTTGGATAATGCATCATGGATTCCTGGAACCAACCACTACAATTCTGACTCCAGCTCCAAACGATTTGTTAAACACAATATTCTGCAACTGCAAGAATGGTTGTGGTTCGCGATGTGGATGCAGGAAATCGGGATTGCTGTGCTCTTTAGCTTGTGGCCAATGTAATGGGCAAGCTTGTCTCAATGCTTCACTCTATCAAAGTGATATCAATGAAGATGGTACATTTGACCCCGAAATCCTAGAAGACTTGGAAAGAAATGTTGAAGATGAAAATGACGAAGAATTTGAAATTCCCCAACGACCAGGCGACGATGATGAAGAAGAAGAAAACTAAAAGAAAGAACATGGAGTTTTTTTTATTTTTATTCAATTTTTTAATTTCAACCGTGAACAATATATAAAATCGGATTTTTAATAAAAATATAAATTAAAAATTTATATTTTTTAATAAAAATATAAATTAAAATTTATTTCTTGTCTTTTTAATTACTTAGGAAGTAATTAGTATAAATCTGAATATAATTAAAATGTAATTAAAGTATTTCTGTTAATAATTTTCTAATTGTACAAAGAGGTAAGTGTTATTAAATGAAGATATACTTAATTTACGAAAAAAATGATTGTATTAAATGTTATATTTAATGAAAAAATGTAAATTATTTATAATTATATATTTTTATATAATTTACGGGCTTTATACGGCGTGTTTTTTTACGAGACTACGTTGAACTTGCATGATATCGTACATAGTGAAAGACTGCGCGCTCACCGCCCTCTATCTCAAAAACGGTTTGAGATATAAAATAATTTTTGAAACAAAAGTTGTAGGAAATTTTATCCCCTACAATGTTTATAATAAATGCAAACAGCGTAAATTTTATAGGAAACGAGATATTTGCAAAACACGCGTAAAAATCGATTTTTTGACCTTTGACCTTAATTATCTACAAGTCGCGTACACGCTATCGTAAGCAGGTTTTGAGACAAGTTTTATGACGCTAAAATAAAGGTTTACACGAATTTCCAGCCGGTTATCTTAAATTCCGAGGTTGAAACCCCTAATTTGACTGGACTATATGAACAAGTGTTTGTAATTTGTTTTGATGTTGATCTCTGAATGAATCAGTTCGTAAGCGACGTCGTGGCGGCTCGCAGTGGGATATCACGATGTCGTAAAATAATTTAAACTATTTTCAAAATCTTCGGAAACCATTTTTGACAATATTTTTTGTGTCACATTTTGAAAATTCAACACGAATTCGTGTACTAGTTAATAAGGCAAAGTATACGCGTATTTGTAAAGAGTATATCAAATATTTCATATAATACATGTCAACTCGCCCTAGACATGACAAAATATTTTAAATGTAGAGACGAGTTTATCAAACATTTCCTTGTAGGAAAAATAACAATAACAACTGCTAGATAAAGAATATATTTCTGTACTTATCAGTTGTAAATTAATTAAAAGTTGTGTTATTCTTTGTTTCAGTTCCAATAGCTGGTTGAGCTGTACAGATTTTACAATACAAACAACAATTTTAAAGAACATGTTCAAACTGAAATCAAATATGCCTAATCCTGTGTCTTTAAATAATTTTTAGGGAAAATGTGAATGAAATATTTTCTTTAAATAATTTTGAAATGCAAAATAGCAAAATACATCGTAATAAGGAATTAATGAAATGGTTCATTGGTACAATTATTCCCTTAGGTAAACAGGAATTACCATTTTGTGCTATTTTTATGCCGTTGTAATTGTGTTTTCTTTTAAAATTGTCTTTTAAAAAAATGCCATCCTTTACCACTGTTAGGTTTATTGAAGTAGCATGTTCGTAATTTACATTTTAAAACATAAACTAATTCATCAAAATTAATATTGCTGTTTAACAAGTGATTGAAATATCCCCTTTAAATAGTAATTTAATGACAGTTAAACTGAACGAGGCATTGTGATAGTAACATCATTTGTTTTGTTAATTTTAATTTATAATTCTTTATGACTCCATTTGAAGTTAAAAGCGGGAGATTTAAAAGCATGTGTTTTAAATGTTTTCAATCCTTATTTTGATAGTCATGTGCCAATTGTGTTGCTTAAAATATCTTTTTTTTTAAATCAAGTGTATGTGGGTATATTTTTCCTGAATAGAAAAACGTTTACTAAATCGTTGTTGTAAACTGAGTTTGTTTCAGGAAATGCGATAACTAGTGATTCAATTCAGTTTGATATGGATTATTATGAGGGATCTTGCTACAAAGACAATAACATCCTTTGCGAGAATGGAGCACTGATTTTGGATGCGCAGACATCAGTAAACTGTACGCAATATCGTATGTCAACTTTGTTGGTAGCATTTTTGCCAAAAGACCTAACAACATTTGCCTGCATTTCTTGCTACTAAAGTCCTATCGCATCATCACATCAATCCTTGCAAAATGTGTAGGGCAAGTATATCTTTTAGTTATGTTTGCACAAGCGTGTCTGTTTGTAGTAATTCTATGTATTGAAACTGTAACGCACTGATGATAGGGATTACATATTTGAATGTGGATAAAAATAAAGTCAAAATATTAACTTTACAACCTAACCTATTATAGTGTAAATTTGTTCGATTTATTTTGTATATACTTTCTTTCGTCAATAGTTATTGGATGGCGCCTATTACATTAGTATTATAAACTGATTAATTGGTCTAGTATTTGTACTGTACTTTCTTATGGGTGGCTTGACCGTATCGTTCGTGCCCGCAACTCCGACAACATGGTCGTAGAATGATTTTTTCTTTTTTGTTTGATTCAAGTGAATTTCAATTGCGGTCTCGTTTTCGATTTCGATTCCAGTGACACTTTTGATTCTGATTCCCTCCCCACACTTGATTTCGACCCTAGACCCGCTTGCGATTCTGATTCTGGTACCATTCTCAATTCTGCTCTCTGTCCGGCTTAAG
Source organism: Eumeta japonica (assembly GCA_005406025.1). Taxonomy (NCBI): domain Eukaryota; kingdom Metazoa; phylum Arthropoda; class Insecta; order Lepidoptera; family Psychidae; genus Eumeta; species Eumeta japonica. Next base: position 17,558 of record BGZK01003889.1, read on the forward strand.
TTCCAATTCTGCTATCACTTACAGTTCTAATTTGAACGAAGCCGAGGATTGGTATCAAAATAAAATATAGGCAATATTTCTTTAGTATAGTGTAGCTTTCTATGAGTGATTGAATTTTTAGAATTGGTGTATTAGTTCGGTTCAATAATACAAATATATGCTCGAGGTTGGGGTTAGACCCTAGTAGGTATAATATACGAAACACGAAATATCCCTATCACAATTTTGATTTTTATTCCGTTTCTACACTTGTTTTCGATCCCAGTCTCGTTTTCAATTTCAACCTCGGTCCTGTTTTCTATTTTGATTCTGGTCCCTTTCACGATTTTGCTCCCTGCCTAGCTTTAAATTACTATTGCGCTATCAAAACAAGTTCCGATGGGAACGAAGTTGGGGGAAGATGCTAATATAAAAATAAAATATTAGGTATGTTACTCGGGGATTGAGTAGCCTTCTACGAATTAAAGGATTATTAAAATCGTCTTAGAAATATAAATTTATGGATAAAGTCGGGCGTAAATTCACTCAAGAATAGTGCAAATATCTATTAGTAAAAGAATTTTTAGAATCAATTCATTACTTCGATTTAGTAGTACACATACGTGGATAAAACCGGGGACAATCGCTAGGTTGTTTTTTGGAACATTCCCTACAGTGCGTTCAACATATTTCCAAAGTTTCGTCGTAATCGGATCAATGGATTAACTAAAAGGGCAAACTTACTTTGATTTTCATTTATTTAGATTATTTTTGTGAATCTACCAAACATATTAACGTGTCAGCTT